>BMAV01018337.1:95189-169552 GCA_019973955.1 Trichonephila inaurata madagascariensis | reverse complement strand
TTTAAAAAGGATTGAAACGGATACTAGTTTCGGAATCAAGCTTACGTATAAACTTATTTATGTTTTATAATTTAAACTATACATATCTTTACGTTTTAGGTTATCAAAAGTTTTAATGAAACTATTTTGACACAACTTTTTGTACGCAAGCATAAGATTACGCATTTTGTCTAATTGATTTTCTCTAAAATTATTAATTTAAAAGTAACTTCGTGCTAGTGCTACATGCTATGGCAGGGGTGGCGAACCTTTATGGATCAACGTGCCATTTTTTCTAAAGAAATGCTTAGTGAGGTATAGACGTGCCGTCAAATAATTTTGACTTGGCGATTATTGAGAAAATAATAAAACTAAGTATACGAACTACTCAAACTCTTTGTTTACTACGAAAAAATACATTTTGTACTGTATAGTTGTAAATGTTTTAGTTAAACGTGTAATTAAAATTATATAAAGTAACATTAGTGTGATTCTGCTGTTGCAGATTAGAAGACAAATTATATTAGGATTGGGTAAGATGTTACTTTTAGAAGAATACATGCTGAATTGGAGTCATCTGCTACATGGTTTCTAAGCGAGTCTTTAATGTTATTCATCCCTGAAAATAATGATTCGTAGGCATAGATCGATGAAAATAGGGTTAAAATAGCATTAATCTGCCTCTTCAAACAGTTAAACGTATCTGGAATCGAATTTCATGTTTCCAAAATTTCGTTACTGGCAATATTGCTTGTTAATCCTTCTGTTTCAACCAATTCTTACTTTTCCTTTTCAACCAATTCTTACTTTTCCTTGTTTCAATAAATTTTTGAATCCATATTGAACTGTACTAGAAATCAATAAGTTACATTTCAAATTCTTCAATTTCCAACCAATCGAATTGCGGCAAATTCAGTTTATAAAATGATGTCACATCAGGGTACATAATAAACTTGAGCGTTTCTGATAATTCTTTGAACTGAGAAAATCTCCCTGAAAATTCCTTAATTAAAGAATCAATAGCGGTTGATCGTTTTGATTCGTGGCGTGCCCAAAATATTGTGCCGCGTGCCATCAATGGCACGCGTGCCAATGGTTCGCCATCCCTGTGCTAGGGTTTTTGTAATTCAAGTGGGGAGGACGATACTTGAGTTGATGCATCACTCTTCTGATTTCCACATCACACCTGTTGAGAACTTAAAAGTTCAGTTTCATTTAATAGCAACCCTTATTATGTTTTGCGCGACACATCTTCATTGGAATCAATAGTTACATGTGGCTCATGAACTTATCTCAAACAGGGACGTCTTAAGACTTTTTGAGGCCCTGGGCCTAGAGAAATCTTTTTTGGGGCTCTGGCCCCGAAAAAGTAGGCTCCGTGTATGATTTTTAAAAATAGACAATATACAGCATGAATTTTTAAATTGAAAACGGTAATTTGAAACAAAAAAATGTGCACGACTCACAATCTCACAAACCTAGGCACAAACCGGGTTTACCGATGGCCGCATTTTGACTAAATGAGTTGAATGGTTGTTTATGGTATTAGGTCTAGTCCTAGACATGGACAATGGTCATCACATAATACATGCCTGCCACTTTTCGCAGTTGACAAGCAGTTTGAAGTTAATTTGTACGGGAATAATATTTTATGATTAAAATTATCCGGATCATGATCTTATTAAAGACTAATTCGAGAACGAAAGGAGGCCACCACCGAGGGCGAAGCCCTGGGCCAAGGTCCTGTTGGCCCATGCCTTAAGGTCTTCTCCCTTGACCACTCAGCTTTCGTGTGTATTATTATTACTACCGTGTGTACGTAATAATTGATGTATAATATTTATTTATGTTTTTGTATTCGTGTACAGTACTATATACTAATATTTCAATCTTTGCTCTCTTTAAAGGTAGCTACTAATTCTGATTATATATTGTATTAACTGTAATGCATTGAATATGCATCAAAGTCAAATTTTCTTTTGTGTGTATGATCTTTTCAGCTATTTTGCATGAAAAATTCCAGTATTTTTGTCTGTTTTTGTTGCTTTATTTTTGCAAAAGAATTTTTTTTTATATATACGTAAAACGTGCCTATATTATTAGGTTGGTATCGGATTTTTAAGAGAGAATACATAACAATTCATATATTTTTTGAAAAGCCATTATTTATTTAATCAAAATATGCTCTATTTGCTTCAATACACCTTTTGCAGTTAGATTTGACTGCATAGATGCCTGTCTTATAGAAATTCTTATCTTTTGAATCAATTAACTCTGATATGGAATTTTTCAGGCTGTCCTCTTTTTCATTCCGTTTAGCCCGTAAGAAACGTTCTAAATGTTTAAAAAAAATCAAAGGCAATTGGCGAAAAATCCGGTGAATAGCCTTGGTGTTACAAAATTTCATATTTTAATTAATTTCGCAATTGTTTTATGCAACGTATACAGCCGAGCGTTGTCTGAAGTATTGGACCATGTCGATTAATAAGTGATGGGCGCATAATTTTCAACTTTTCATGTATTTTATCTATGTACTTGGCAATATAATAGATACATTTGGATTCGTTTCCGTCAATGCTTTCAAAACATCATTTTTTACAGATAGTTTGGATCTTCCACGTTGTTGTTTTTTTTGTAGGGAAAAATCCCCAGACCGCGAATTTTTTTAAATCAACGCTGCACTTTTTGATCGCTAGTATTATTCCCCTCAAATGCCTGGTTTATATTGTGTACATCTTTTGCTGCATTATTACCAAGTTTCATACAAAAAATTGCACGAATATCGGTTGAATTCTTATCCTTACGAAATTCAAAACAGATAATAAAATGGTACTCTTGAAAAAAATCTTCTTTGTTGAAATTTGACTCTGGCAACAATAAATGAGGTCCGGCCAAAAACAAAAAACATAAGGAAAGAGAGAGACTAATGTTCACAAGTAAAGAAAAAATCCGACATTTAATGTGCACCAACCTAAAAGTATCCGACTACGTTCAGAACCGTGATTTTAAAAAAGCGTGTAAATGGATAATATTTATGATATTTAGTGTCACTTAGGTTAGAAAACGGATATAAAATTGTTTTAAGAATATTATTACAATAAAATATTATTTAAGTATAATATTTTGACAAAAAATGAACATAGAATGACCCATTTTCAAAACATCTCCTTTTATGAAAAATGCTTCTATTATAATAATATTTTGCCTGTAAATAGCACAGACCTCTGTACAGGGGCTGAACTAGAACTTTTCAAACATATGACTTAGAAGTGGATTTATCCATATTTTACTACAACAAAGAGGAGAAATTTTAAGAAAAAAATGCTGATTATCAATGGGTTGTAACTCTGAAAATAATGTTAATTTTTTTTAAAAAAAAAAAACTAGTTCAGACTCTCTGGAGAAGTCTTTATATATAAAAAAAAATATTATTTTAGAAGATTTTTTTATAAAAGGACATTTTGAAAAAAGGTTATTCTAAGTTAATTTTCTTGCCAAAATATTGTATTTAAATAAATTTTTTTTGTCCAAATGCCCTTAAAACAATTTTATACATGTATTCTAATCTAAGTGACACTAAATATCACGAAAATTAATCCATTTACACGCTGTTTTAAAATCACGGTTCCGAACGTAGTCGGATACCTTAATCAATATAATTTAATTTAGTTTTTCAGTCTTAATGCTTTATTTTTATTATAATGAAGAACTACTGCGGAAAGTAAAATACTATAAGTATAATGTATACATATGTGTATTTTTATATACAATTATGTACATTATGAAGATTCAATTTTTAATTGAAACATACATTATTAAAATGTATAATAAAGTCGTATGTAAAATGAACTAATAGGAAAATCTTGAATAGTAGAATGGTCGATTTAGTAAGTAGTATTAAAATTATTGTCTCGTTGAAGTGGGCAGTGAAATTCTTTATTAAAAAATGGGATTGTAATTCGAGATTTTAATCATTTATGTTTTCCCTGTTTAATTTCAATTGCACGGAAGTAAGTGTCACTAGTGTTGAAAATAACTGATAGGTTCTTTACAACATAGCGTGAAATAAAAGAAATTGTTGTTCGTTTTTATGTGAAATAGATATGCATGTTTTTGTTGAATTCAGAATGAAGGGTAAAGTGAAAAGATAATCAGATTATGAGCTAGCTCATACTTTTTATTCCTAAAATAATAAGTATTAATTTCTATGAAAAGCAATTCTTTTTTTGATGATATCGAAAGTGTTATCTTTTAATCAAACAGTATGAAAGATCGTGAATTTTTCGTTAGGTAAGATATTACCTTATTTTTAAAATTGATAAATGAGAATTATGTATAAAGAACCTCTATTACTTTATTTTATGTATTACTTTATTTTATGGATCAAAATTCAAGAAAAAAAGTCTGATAAGACAAACTACCAGTTCCAGAAATGAAACAATAAGAAGGATTTCATAGGGGAATTTTATAAATTTGCATTAATGTTTCAGCTACGATTTGACGCTGTTGCCAGGAATGTGTGATCATGGCCATACAGAGCGTCCAGAAGGTATCGGTCGACTGAGAACGACGATAGAATTCGAGAATTGAGTGATCTTCCAATCAGCGCTCATAGTCCCTGGTACATGCTTTTGTGGTGATTCTCCAATGAGTGAAATAGCCTTCGATGATCGGTTAGCGAAAGGGGGCTAAAGTCACGAAGACCGTTGCACTGACTGCCTCTCACCGTTACTTACCGCCAGGCACATTTGCAGTGATTGAGCCCTGATGACGAACGAAGACGTGTTTGAAGACATCCATGACAGCGATGGGTACTCACCCGACTGTTGTTCACTGCACAACCCGACAACCAGGAATTATGGTAGAGGTGCTATGTTGTTTCATAGCTGGACCCCTTTGGTAGTCATCCGAGACATCCTTACGCCCTCGTAGTGTTGCCTTTCCTTTCACAAGCTGCATTTTACTTGGATAATATCGGGCCGTACTCGGTACGCATTTCTACTACTTGTCTTCATGCTTCTCCATACTTCCCTTGACGGTGCGATCGCCAGATTTCTTGCCATTGTGGCACATTTGGACTCTGATGAGCAGACGTCTCCGATCGTTCTTGCATTGCGTCGAACTACCTCGTCATTTGAGATATCTAGTTTGCCTCAGGTAGTCAACCGGAATCAGTGATCAACCGGATAATGGCTTGCATGAGGGACAGAAGAAGCCAGATTAAATACTATGTAATATATTAAAAATGGGCTTGCGTGCGCATGATTTATAAATATCATGATATTCATATCACATTCTATGTTATTTTCTGCCTTTATTTCCAGTTATAATTCGGGGAGGAAAAAAATCAGCTTTTACAGCAATTAGGATTTTTTTTAATGAGTTATGATCATGTAAGAGTAAAGTATACGATTAAATTTTTTCTTTTATCAAGTTGTTCTCATCGAAAAATATTTGCGTTGGCACTTGAGAGAACATTGATTCGTATATCGATTCTAAATTAAATAATTCAATAGAAAAACTGAATCGTTCACTATATTCAGAACTTGGTCGCGTTATCCTAGTGTTTATAGTCACGAATTCGTAGCTGGAGAGTCATGTAGAGAGTCTGGGGCACGTTAAATTTATCGTGGCTTATGGTGACGAGCTGTAGAAGTTTGAAGAATCGGATGCCATCTCAGTTGTTGTCTTAGTCGCTTGGCCGATGTTCAGAAAAACCAAGTCCGTCATCAATAGCCTTCTCGTTGCTTTAGAGCATGGGGACCAACCCGCGGCACGAGTGCCACAGTGTGGCACAATGGATTTGTAGCAGTGACACGCAAAGACTTACCGAAAGATTAAAAAAAAAAATTTTTTTTTAAGATAATAACCATTTTTTACCATTTTATTGAAGTGAGTTTGTCTCAGACAAAAAAACCCCTCAAAATTTGGATCTAAATATGTTTGTGAATAAATATTTTCTCTGCTATGAACATAAAATAAATATTACTCACAAAACTAGCTAATGTGTACCTATAATAACCTAATTTTGTTAGCATCTATCTGTAAGAGCTAATCCTAACATTGATGATTTGATAATAAAAAGTAGTTATCTAAAATCCGCATTAAGTAAATACCGAGCGTTTAATAATTATTTTGAATTAAATGATTTAAGTTACTCATTTTTTTATTTTATACCGAATCTAATTGATAGAACTTATAAAAAGTTTACTAACAATAAAACCTTAGTTTGTAATTTCGTCTTATATATTATATTATTTTTAAATTTAGACTATATAGACTTTCATTAAAAAGATATGCTGTTTGCGTAAAAATCCCATAATAAGCGGGTAAGTAAAATTGTTTCACTTTTATATATTTGTTTGTGTTGGAAAATTGGAAGTGCACGCAGTTATTTTTTTTTTAATCAAATAGTGGCATTCTTCTCAAAAAAGGTGGGACACCCCTGCTTTATAAAATTCAATCGCTGAGCTTCGGTCCTCTTTTATGGCGATGGAATTGGAAGAATGACTTATCAAATTTCCGTTCTCATCATCCGACCCCACGGCTTACAATAACAAATTTCACTGAGTAATATACGATTCTGAAGTGATGTTTCTTAAACTAAAATCTCATTTGTACCTTTTATAATATTTTATTGTAAGGAAAGTTCGTGATTAGCATCATTAAGTTACAAACTTGTTATTTCAGAAGGTTGGAAGTTATTTAAAAAAGTTTTGATCTTAAATTTTCTGAATTTTTTTAGATTGTTATGATTTTTGCCCAATTAGTAATGTATAACATTTGATGTTGCCACATTGATTAACCCAGTTAAAACCCAGTAAATAAAAGAATTCACCTCTGTGATCGATAAGATTCAAATATGAATAAATTTAAATTAGATTAGTTAAATAAACATCTCATCGGCTATTAGTGAGATGATTTGTTCATTAAGGCATGATTATGGCAACAAGAAAGATGCTTGTTAACACACTTTTCACATTTGTGTACCATGAGAAACTTAATATGTTTTCAAGTGTTACTTGTTGATATCTTAATTTTACCTAATGTATGAAGGAACCGAATTTCACACGTGTGCTAGTATACTTGTCAGGAAATGGGTACACCATCTTGATTCTATATATATAGTCTAATTCTCTACAAACGAGAGATAAACATCCATCAATATCACATTCGAAAAACACATAGACAGTAGGAAAATCAACCAATAAAGGACATATGAGCAATCGAAATTAAAATTAAAAAATGAATGCTGCAGTACAGTAGCGCACACAGGAATTTTTCAAGGGGGTTGAAAATTCACCATTCTTGTATCATGCTATTTTTGATTTTGTCGATTTTCAGGAACAAAACACAGTAAAAAACTAATTATTGAATAAATAATTAGCATTAATTAATTAAATTAATCATTCATAACAAATATTTTTAATTAAATTTTACGTATTATATACTTAGAATTATAACCAATCGGAAAAAGATCAAGGGCTTTGGGGGGGGGTCCCCCCCCTTGTGTGCCACTGCTGCAGTATTATAAACATTGCTGGCCTAGGACAGCTAATATATAAAATAATTTATATAAAAGTGGGGTTGAAATGTTTTTTGGCCAGCCAACCTTCCTCCTTTATGTTAATAATACTGAGCAAAAACCTATTGAAAGTAATGGATAGGAATATCTAAATCCATTACAAGGTAGAGGTAACTTACCTAAAAATTGTACTTAAAAATGCAGAGCCCGCGCTAAATCTGAGTGCAATAAATAAGTTATTGCCAGATTCTGGACCCTAATGCAGATTCAAAGCATGTGAATGGCTGAAATGTAGCACTTAACAAAAGTATAAAAAGAATAGAAATAAAAATTAATAAGAGAGTTACAAATTACCATAACTTTAGTGACACTAGAGTATATGTGAATTAAATAATAATAAGTAATTTTATCTAATATTAGAATATGAAGGTAACTATAACTAGGAAATATGATAAATTTAAAGTATTAAACTATTATTAATCTAAGAAAATTTAATCCTTACTATTTCGAATAGCTTTATTCATATAACTATTAATAAAATTAATTGCGTATTTCTGATTTAAGCGATATTTAGTTAAATGTTTACAGTTATTTATTATTTCTGATTTTTTGACACTAGAAATTTATTGCGTTGTATATAATTAATAACAATATTTCTGAATATGTTTCTCCAATTTGGTCTCGTGAACGGCACTCCTGTAGGCTAGCAGGAAAAAGGGCAACTTCTTGTCCCAGTCCTGTTGATTACTGGATACCAGGAGAGAGAGGCTGTTCAGGATGGTCCGATTGAACCTCTCTACCATGACGTCAGACTGAGGAATAAACATATACATTTCTCTCCCAATGTGGAACTTTTATAATATTGAAATTAAATTCTTCTATTTTATCATAAATATTAGAAACTATTACATTATCTTTTAATTTGATATGAATATCAAGAAAATTTGCTTCATTGTTGTTACTATTTGTCTGTATTAAATTAAAATATTATGCCGAGTAGGTGGTGACCTTAGCAACAAATTTGAATGCTCGAAGCAAGTGAGGGATCTAGAATGATTATTTGAACAGATACCTCTGCACAATATACTTCGTATACTACATAAAGACCATTGCAATGAAGCAAAATTCAGTGTTAGAATTTGATAGCGACTGTGCATTTCGCATTCATCTTATACACTATTATTACTACGGATTTGTATTGGTACATTATTATACATTTGTGTGAATTTTGAATTTGTGCTATTGGAGATTTATATGTACTCTATCTGACAAAAAAAAAAAAAAAAAAAATTCCAGATACCTTCTGATACGGACTTTGGGTGTCCAGAGGCATATATATATATTAATCTCCCTTTTGCATCGACAGCAGCCTGTACACGTCTGAGGAGACTTTCTATCTGTATTTCATAGGTTGCCGTAGGAACTGATTTTCAGGCATCCATCATAGTTTAAAAGAGTGCTGCCTACGTAATCTGCTTTCTAATTCATTCCGTAGGTCCTCTATCGGATGTAGATCGAGGGTTTGAGAAGGCCAGTCGAGTTTTTGAACACCCGTTTCGTCAAATCATGACTAAGTAGTTCTCTGTGTATGACGAGCAGGTATCCTGCTGGAAGAGAAATGAGCCTTCCTCGAAATGTTGCCATGGAGTCGGGAATGCAGCATTATCCAGAATGTCAATATCAGTGTTCATGTTTCGAACCACAGGAACTGAGGGACACATCCCAAATTATGAAAAACATCCCCAAACCATGATGGTTCCACCGCCAAACTTTACAGTCGGCACAATGCTGTCGATTTAAAAGCGCTCATTGGGTCAAACCCAAACGCGTCCATCCGACTGCCGGATTGTAAAGCGAGATTCGTCACTCTAAAGAACATTTTTCCTCAAGTTCACAATCCAGTATAGCGGGGACATTCTGGTGAATAATGTTCTGCTTGTGAGTTCCCGACCGTGAAATTCTGGTTTTTTAACTCTCGACGAACAGTATTGCTGCTAGCCTTATCGCATGATGAACTTAGGCACTCCTGAGTGATTTCAATCAAGGAAGACTTGCGGTTTTGCTTTACTACCCTTTTCAGGGCTCTACGGCTGCGTTCATTAATTTTTTTGGCATCCCATTCCTTTTTTTGCCTTTTTACTACCTCTCAACGTTTCCACTTTTCTATTACATCACTCTCAGTGGATTTTGCTTTTTGTAGAATGTCCGAAATTTCACGAGCTGATTACTCAAGAAGGTGACATCCCACTGCAATGCCACGATCAAAGCCATTTAACTTCTTTGACGTACTCATTGTATCTCAAACTCGTTGAAATATGACCTGACAAACCGCTACCAACACTTTTATAGCTTTCGGTTACGCATCCAGTTACGTCACCTGCCACATCCACTTCTTTAGGTGAGGGATTTCCGGCCACTTTTGGCTATATAATGTACATGTCAATTGTTTTCCTGTTAAAAATACAATCTATTGTGTTTCTAGAAAGTTCCAAAATAAATTTAGGTTTACTCCGAAAGAGCCCGCTTGTTAATTGCATGGACCTTTCTTGCGGAGTGAAATATTTACAAGCTGTTTTACCATGACACAGTTTATATGTACTCTTTGGCCTAGTGATATATCATAGTACGCAACACACACACACATTTATCAAAACAGTATATAAGTAAGACCCCCAACTTCGCGATAGGTGAAACTGAATGATAACCGCGTTATTCGGAGCATGATTTCTCGCATATAAATACATAATAATTATTTTTATTTAGGCCGGTGACGAAAGAAAATACCGTAAAATCCAGTGTATAACGCGCACCTATACTTTAAAGCTTCAATTTTTAATTTCAATGTATATTCGCCGTATAACGCGCACCTATACTTTCAAGTTGCATTTTTTAATTTCATTGCATATTCGCCGTATAACGCGCACCCTCTTTATTTACAAAGGAATCTGAAATGCACGTGTGCAATTCTATTATGTTTTGAAGTCATTTATTCAATGTATCATTCTAAGCTTTTGAAAAAATAGTATACTTCTAGAATTACTACTCTTTATGAACTTAAAGTAAGCCATATCTTTAAAAAACACACACAGTATTTCGATAAATGTAGAAGTCTAATTTTTTTTATGCTCATCTTTTTTTTATTTATTTATAAGGCAATCATTTTTATACCCGGCGTATGACTGTGCACCCTTAAATTTCGATCTTATTTTTGGTGTTAAAAGTGCGCGTTACGCCGGGTTTTACGGTAATTATTTAGAAAGAAAAAAAAATGTTTAGTAAAATCTTAGATAACACAAATACAAAATTGCAAGCCGAAGTTGTTTGGGTATAGAAGGTTTCATAAAATCTAACAAAGTAGTCTCCCGGCTTAAAGCTTTATTTTCTTTCTCCCGCAAAATTTCCTCATAACATGCTAATAATTTTTTTATTCCTGGTTGTGTTGAAAAAATACGCTCATCGTTGGAGTCTATATTTTCCAAAATTTGTAATCCTTTTTCAATTAAATTGTGGAATTCTGTCAAATTCTCGATCGTCACTCGATCTTCTGATTGAACTGGGTCTAAAGACTCAAGTTCTTCAACGTCTTGCTCTTGCTCATGTAGTTTTGTGAGCTCATCAATTGTCAGCTCCTGATTGTGGGAATTAAGCAGTTCTTGAACGCCATCACTATCCATTTTTAAATTTATTTTCTTTGCAAGATCGACAACTACTTCAACATTACCAATTTTTTTTTCTCTCATACTAAAGAGAAATAGACGAGATTTGAAAATCGCCAAACTCCGAGCTCTCGTAAGTCGAATCAAAAGTTCTAATTTTTTTCCTACGTGTTTCAGTTGTTTTAATCTTAAAGTAAAGACTATCTAATACCCGTGTAAAACTCATTTTATTTTAGGTGAAATTATAACCCGAAAAGAGCAGCAAGGAAATAAAAGGAAAACAATTTGGTTTCCTGACAACACTGAATGAAAAACTTTTTCTTCTATGATTATTCCGGAAACAGTAATGTTTCCTCTTATTTGTGACTTCACAAAGCGATGGTTCCAGAAAAAACATTAAACTATTCATAAACACATTTAAGAATCATTCTGAGTAATATCCTTTTATTACAATTTCAATAATTGCATAATGTGTTCTTAATTTTTGTGTGTGCATTGCGTGAGATATTCTTTTGTTACATAACTTCGACTTTCGTTATATTAAATTTTCAATACTGAAATAATTTTTTGGTACATTTAATGACTCAGAAGTTCATGACTGGTGATGATGGGAAATCGAATTCCTCAAGAACAAAGTTATAGAATGTTTTATTTTATTGTGGGGGAAAAAAAGAAAAGGAAACGGTAAAAAGTTGGAAAAGATCATGATATAACAAAGTTACATCATTTAGAATGATAATATATATGTATTCTAGATAATAGATATGAAAGATTTAAAAATGGATACAAAATTAAAATGTTGGATATCAAAAATTGGATGCTACAATATCTATAAACATAACAGATTGAGGACTGCTTTGTTGGGTTGTGACTAGCCGACATTTCCCTTTTTGTTTATAAAACTAAGTGAAATCCTAAGAAATATTGAGGATATATGTTATAAATCAATTATTCATAAAAAGAAGGTACTTAGGTATCGACTTTTCATATATGTTGTACATATAATTCAAAATTGATTCTCCTCTTAGAAATACATTTCGATTTAGGTTTTATTTATCATCTGATGTTCAGATTTAATTTAAATAACTTGTGACATAGCCATCTGTCGATAGTTATGTCTTGGGGGTTCCGCGTAAGTTAGAGGTGTGGGATTATCGGAAGGATGAGACATTCTATAATTCTTAATACAACTTTTATTAAGAATTTAACTTAAATTACTTATATAACGAACAAACTTATATTAAGTGAGAATAAACCAAAGTATGCCGATTATTTAAGTCAGATCGCACTACTAGACCACTTATCAAAATATAATTAATTATCTGCCTAATCTCGCTTTCTATATTATACTAGCTTTCGGAATATAATCCTCCTACCTTGGTTGAAGACTCATCGATTCTGATACTTGCAGGTAGATTGATGTACTCGTGTACAATTGTTCCTCCTTATAAATATTATCGAGGGTGGGCGTTTCCGTCTTTCTTGTGAGTAGGCCGTCTAAACTCAATTCCAACTGTTCCACACTAAGCTTTCTTTAAGATTGCCATTCATTCTCACTAAACTTTCTATCCTTTTAAAGGATATCTTATTTGCATTGTTGCTTCGTTTTTCCTCTTGGAATTGGGTTGGAAAAGTTTTGCCATTAATCGTGGCCGTCAAAGAACGTAGGAGTTATGTTAGAAGAAGAACGCGAGAGATGTCACAAACTAATATGAAGTCTTAAAGACGATCTCACTAATGTTTTTTTTATAAATTTGGTGGGCTTTTATAGTCACTGCTCAATAAAAAGAGAGTTTTTTTTTTACATCTTGTGTATCCCGTCGCACGTTTAAAATTATAGTTACATTGTGGTGATAAAGGATTTTTTTTTTAAAAAAATTGTCTTTTTTGTGATTTATTTTAAGTCACAAACAAAACATCATTGTTATTATTCAAAATAAAATATTTTAATTAAAAAAATAAACACTTAACTGTGTAATAACTCTATTTTATTAATTAAAATTACGAGTAATCAATAAATAATTTAATAATTATTGATTTTTTCAAATGCATATATGTATGTTTTTAGTTCGAGTATTTTATACATCCACATTCGAGCATATATTTATTTCATAACAACTGGGGAGAAGGTTACGTGTATTAGGTAAATAAATAAATTTATATATATATATATATCATTAAGATCACACACACACACACAAAACTTTTTTATATAAAGAGATATATATATTTATATAATCAACTTAGAAGCTTTAATTTTAATATGCATGCAACTTAGTCTGAGTCATTAATTTTTTTTTTTTTTTTTGAAAAGTCTAATAATTTAACATAAAAAATTTAGGTTACATTTTCGATCTTTTCAGTCCTCATTATTTCACCAAGGTATATTGGGTAAAAAAAATTTTTTGTTTGAAATCAGTAATCTAAAGTCATTCGCGCTGAACCTCGTAATTTTAAACACAATCGAGTGTTGAAGACTATGTTTGAATGAACCTTTACTTTCCATTATGACCGAAGCTTTCAAATGGTTTTCTTATATTTGCATTTATTATTTTTTTATATTGAAATATATTATTTTTTATAATAATGCGTCATTACATTCGTAAGTAATACGAATTAATACAAACTCTTTATATACTTTTTTTCAAAGTTTTTACTTGTGTCTTAAAAATTTTCTTATTTCGTATAGAGACATTTTACGAAGATATTGATAAGCATTTATTTGTTTAATAGACATTTTACATTAATGTTTTATTTTACTTCTTAATGAATGTGGATCGGAAAAAAAAAGACAAAATAGAATAAATTTATATACCGTAAAATCCAGCGTATAATGCACACCTATACTTTCGAAATTTTTAGGAATATTCGCCGTATAACGCGCGCCTCTCCTTTTTTTTACAAAGAAACTTGAAATGTAGGAATGCAATTCTGCGTCAATTTCGAATTTTTCCTTCTGCTTTGTAGGATAGCGAATTGATTTTTGATGAGAAAATTTTGATTACTTACAAAATGGGTGATGTCTTTTATTATTAGTAGTATTATTATATTTGCGATTAGCTATTTACAAAAAAAAAAAAAAAAAACTTGTAAAAAGGTGCGTTTTTTGTTATTAGGATTTCTAAATATAATAAATGTGTTTTTTTAATCGATCAGTTTCTAAATTTTTCCGAAAATGAATTAAAAGTATAAAAATATGTCTTGTAGTTTTTTTCTAAAAGATTATTTTTAGTCCTCGAAACTGAGGAATTAAGAAAACGGAATGAATGAGGAATATATTTTTATTTCGTTTCAGACTTCATTGTTACTTTTTCGACGCTAATTTTATTACGGCATTTTAAACTTCTATCTCTATCTTAGTGTAATTTCTTTGTGTGAAAAATTATGTATGATATAATTTGGATATTAAAAGAATAAGAATGATAAGAATTCGTATGTGTGTATTTTATTAAATTAATTACCACTTCGTGATTAAAAAAATATTTTACTTTGGAAAACATTGCGAATATATTTTCATATTTTAAGACTATATTTATATATATATAATCTGATTTATATATATTTTAAATTTAATTATTCACCCCTCCTTCCTCACTTTTTTTCAATGATAGAAATTGATTGATTTTTGTGATTTGGGGCAGGTGTCGTGTTAAGTAATAAGCAGGTGTTTTCTCTCTCTGTATATAATTGATATCCACCATTACATGAATTTCATAATATACTATTTTAAATTAATTTGTGTGCGTGTATGCTATCACAAATGCATTCATTGTTACTGAGGTATTGCAAGAAATAAAAAAATGAGCGAAAAACATTCGAAAGACAGATATGGAGGGGAAGAGGAGAAACCGTGCTGGAGTTCTTGGAGCACGGAAGAACAGATCAACCGCGATGTGTTAGACAGGGTTAATAGTGATTTCTACACATCTAATAATTCTTTCTTTTTATGATCACGTCACACAGGATGTGTGCTTAGCAGCAGGCTGCCATTTTCGCTTTTTATTATTAGCTTCAGAACTTCGAATAGCGTATCGTAGGCATGACAGCGTTAGCTTTTGTCCTGTGTTACTGGGTGAGTTTTACACATTTGATGAAAAACAGCAAAAAAATGTGTATGATTATGCCTGAATTCGAAAAATGTAGAGCCAAACGATGCGACAACATTTTGGTTATTCGTTTGCTTCTGCGCGCGCATGCTTTAAAAATAAAGTGGGAAATTGAATTTCTAACCTTGATTCACATTATTGTTGGGAGTGTAAATTCTTTATGTTTGATAGGTTTCTTGAATTCTCTGATACATTCATTGTATTTGTGTGCCTTGATATCTTTTTAGAGACTTATTTAATCATAAATTACTTGTGCTAAAAAAATTCTGTGTATGATGGGGGAATTCGATGTCTTTGTAGAAGTGATTTATGTGTTTAGTTGTTAATAACTACATATTTATATATATGCCAGAAAATTGAATTAGACGAATAATTTTCAAATAATGATTGATGATCATAATCACTTTAAATTTAAAATATTAAACAATGTAAAAGAAATTTAAGGTCAGTATATTAGATAATATTAAGGTTCTAGCATACTATTTTAAAGATTTGTTCACAATTATTAATTTAAACTTGTCTTTAATAAAAATTAATCGAGAAAGTTCATTGGAACTTATTACATGTTTTTTATGTATAAACAGAGAGACAAAGAGATGTTTTAATGATTTATTAAAAAAATTCATTTGCTTTCTCTTTTAAAAACTTCCTTTAAAAATGTTATAATACTAATATGCTTTCTTTCTAATTAGCTTCAAATAGTTTTGAAGATTTTTTTTTCTTTGAAATATCTCATTTATTTCATTATTCTTCAATGATACTTTTAAATAATTTTGAACAAATATAATAAAATTTGAACAACTTATATGTTACAAATAAAGTTCTGTTTCTGGGGAAAGTAAAGGTTAATAAAAAGTTGTAATCTGCATATATTTATCTGTTTTGCTTATGTAATTGGCAATTTATTATTTTAATTCTTAGTATAACATTTGTCTTAATAAACTTTATTATAATTTGAAAAAATTATTAAATTATTATAACTTTTTATAGTATTTTAATTTTATAATTTCTGCTTTTGATTAATTCTTAATCTATTTACTTTTACTTGATTTAAGTGAAAATATTTTTATCTCATTTTCAAGAAAAAAAAAAACAAGTTTTGCCAGTTGTTTTGAAGTCAGTCAATATAATTTACTAATAATTCTTTTGTAATTTAATTAATACATCTTTATAAATGATTGAAAATTGTTTTCTTTTTGTAATTATTTTCTTTTTATTTGTCTTAGAGTTCCAAAATCTATCATGTATCAACTACTTATCATTGCATCCATATTTGTGCCTATACTATCATTTGAGTCTCATGAAAACACTTTGTCATCTAGTCAGTTGTTCACATTTGCTCAGCCACAGTCATTCCTTCAACTAAAACCAGAATGGTCTTTGCCTGCCATAAGAGAAGTTACATTTAAATTTCGGTAATTCTCATAAATTCTGATTGCTCCATATTAATCATTGTTTCTAACTGAAACATATTAATAATGTTTAATTTATTCTATAACATTTTTTCTTAGATTTGTGGACTAGTGATAAAAATATTATAATTAAATTTTAAAACTTTTAAAATTGAGAAATATTTTTAAATTCTTAACATTTTTTATTTGTGTTATGAATCATATTTTTGATAATAAAATTTTGTGGTATTGTATTATTTCTTAATCTCTGTTGCATAGATATTACACAATTGATATTAGTAGCAGTTTTTATTATCCAGTAAATATTTCTGTTTTCATTACATTAAATGTTTGCTTTTTAAGTATAGTGTCTGCCCTTGTTTTAATAGTTTCAACAATATAATAGTTTCACAATAATTAGTAATGTTTTGTTTAATTATTGCAAATGAATTTTTTTTAAATGAATGTTTTGAATTTATTAGTTGCACATATATTTTTGATATGAATTATAGTTACAAGATACATTGCACATGAAGTATAATAAATATTGGTTAAATAACATTTTAATTCTGTTCAATTATTAATTGATATGTTATTGTATTTTATTTTAAATAGATGAACAGAAATATGTATGATAAAAATTTGATCTGTTATTCATTTCATATCATCTACTATTTTAAGTAATAAATAATATGAGCCATTTCCTTTGAAAGTGGTGTAAATCCATTTTATATTATATGGAGATATTTGCCACTTTCAAAGTAATTATATTTGTAATTTCATTATATTTTTTGTAAGTGATGAAAATTTTGAAAGATTTTTTGGGGAAGTTTTCATAGATAAAAAGCTCATAGCAGATTGCAGTCAGTGTTACAATTAACTAACTTTTGTCAAAAATGAATTTACTCTACCTTCAAAGAAAATGGCTCATATAATATTTCTCTTGGTATCGTTATTGTGATTCTTTAAATTTTATCTTTTCATTTTTGTAATTGACTATCAGTTCTTTATTGATAACTATTTTTAACTTGTTGTTAAATGTTAAATTCCTTTTCTTATTTTTAGGACAGATCGTCCTCATGGTTTGCTTCTTTTTCATGGTTCCATATCAGATGTAAGAACATTTCCTCTTTATGAATTGTATGTCATGTTAGAAAATGGACGTTTAAAAATCATTCATGTTTTTCTTAATGACCAAGATGAAACATTTTTCATTGGTAAAGGTGTGTATTAATATATCAACTTTCATACTTATAAACATTTTCTTTTATGCATGTCTTAGAAAAATTATTAATGTTTAGAAAAATTTTATATATATAAATAATTTTTAAATGTTTTTTAGGTTTGAATCGTGATAAATGGCATCATGTCACTTTGCGGATCAATCCTGGCACTGCCCATCTGTCAGTGAGAGTTGATGCTCATGAAATGACTGTAAGCTTACCATCTCTGTCCCATAATCCAAATTATGGTATTGTAGACAATGTACCTGAAACTGTTATGTATTTTGGAGGTAAATCATATTGAGAAAAGTATTTTTCTTTTGTAAAATGTAAATAGTAAAACAAATTTTACTTTTATTATTATTGTATCTGGAATATTTTATTTATTTTTTGATTTTGTTTTTCTTTCTTTTTAATAATTGACTGGTTACAATATTAGCAAAGAGAAAAAAGACTGAACTTTTTTAGTATTAATAAATATGAATATTGATGATGTTAAATGACTTTATGAACATCAACTAAATCTATTAAGAATTTAGTAAATGTCACAAAATTTCTTTTTATTCTGTTATGTACGTATCTGCTTATAATATTGATGTAACCATATTATAAGTACATATAAGGATAAACTACTTTTTTATAATTCATATGTAATTTACTAATTTTATGATACATGTGATTTCATGAATAATGCATTTAGCAATAAATATAATTTTCAAATACTGGGGATTTCTGGTGAAATAAAAGCACTTAGCCGAAATTTTCCTTATCATTTTGCTGGTTTATAAATATTTCATTAATGCATATGGAATAGAATCTTAAAAATTGATCATTTTTTCTATATTGACCATCTACATAAGTGGTCTATTTTTCATAGTTGTAACATATATTACATTACATTCAGTTATGTTGGTCTCTTTTCGTCTCTGTCTAGATTGTTCACTTGAACTATGGCACACAGAATTTATCATTATTTTAACCTTCATTAATGTGTTTCTAGACTAAGTGGACACAAAAAAGCATGTATTTATTTCCTCAATTGTATGATATATATATATTCAAGTTTTGCAACTATTACATGTGGAATTAAATTTGATAGTGTTGTTTTCTTGAATTTGAGGAGTTTTTCTTATATAGCAGGCCTGATGCATGTTCAATCTTTTGGTGCTACTCTTCTTCATGTCAGCATACTATGGAAACTTAAAGGTTGGGTGCCAACTGAGGTGTTATCCTTGTCATTTGATCATGACTTAAAATTATGAATTCCACTTGATAGCTCTTGTAATGTTTTCAAGTATGATATCAATAAACAATCAGTCACTTGAAGATTTTTTCAAAATTATGGAATTTGTTGTTTCTAGATGCTTTTATTTATAGAAAATAAAAAGTTAAAAAATGGACAATATTAAACCTTTTGTTTATAAAAGATAAGGGAATTAATTAAACTTTTGTATTAAGAACAACACAAATGACTGAAATTAAAAAAAAAAAATTCTGATAAAGTACTTTAGTCAAGTTAAAAAAAAAAAATGTACTGATTTTGAATAATATTAAATGAGGATTTTTTTTTACTATTTTTATTTTTTTATATATTTTCTAAAGTAATTTGGAGATGGGATGAGGGAATTTGTACAATATGTTTTCATGTGAACAGTCTTTTTCAGTACCTTTGAATGGTCAATTAACAAAGGCTCTATGAAATGTGTGATTAACATGAGAAATGTGTATTGATTACTAACTAAAAAAATTAATATGAATTTGATATATTTGACATGATTTATTACTTACAGGGATTACTCTTACAGGTCTCGACCCAAATAATTATGCTACAAACCAAAAGTACAATTATGTTCGTTTTATTGGATGCTTAGGAAACATAATGTTCAGCCAATCTGGAAATCCATTATCACCTACCAAAATAATATTAGATAACCAATTGTTTCATGGATGTGTGGATCAGTGTGATATTACAAATCCATGTTTGTATAATGGTCGCTGCATTAATCATTACACACATACATCTTGTGATTGCTTTGGAACTGGTCATGAAGATAAAATTTGCTTTAGTGCTGGTAATATTTTTTCTCTAGCATTTTTTATTTATTATAACATGTAAAAATAATATTGTTAGGTTTTTAGATATGTTGAATTGTTTTGTTATTACGTTCATTAATTTTTTTTAAATTTAAAAATGCTCATTTTCTGAACTTTCCTTAGGGATTTTTTCTTTTGCATGCTTATTAGATTAACATCTTTTGCATTATGTTATCCTGGTCACAGTCAAACTTCATATATCATTGAATAAGTTATCTGTCATATTTTGAAATTCTTATTTTAAATCTCAACACTATAGAGTTAAAGTAATTTTTTTCATAAAATGATTAGTTCATTTATGCATATCATATGAACAAGCATGCATAGTGCTTATAATATGTATATTAATTTTTATTGCATATATATATAATGTTTATACGAATCCTTGTCTATTAAGTTTACAATTTCTCTTGTTCTGTAAAATATCTTTTGTTTTATCTTGTTAACCTCTTTATAATTATTATTTTTAAAGCATTGATGAAATGAAAAGTTCAGGTACATTTCATTCAATTTTACTGTATTTAAGTATCTCAATATAGGATATTATTTTTATTTGTTGATACTGCACCTCTATATGTTGATTCTTGTAGTAGCAAATTTTCTGTGATTTCATGTTATTAGTTTCTTAGATCAGTTAAAATACTATTCATAAGCTGAAAAGTGGCAATTATGATAAAGTTGAATATATATTTAATTTGGAGAATTGAGAAAAAAATGTTTTTTTTTTTAAGGAAGATCTGTATAATTATGTGTTTATGGGTTATAGGGACATTGAAACCTAATATGACAATCGATAGAAGACACAAATTTTGCTTTTTACTGGTTGCTAATGTTTTAGATTGGCTGATTTTGTTTTTAAATATTGTGGATTAAGTTAGCACTGTTTTTAAATATCATCAATTTATTATTTGTGATTAATTTTAATTTAGTACAATTTTCTTTCTGTTATATTGTTAGGAGGATTTTTATGGTATTATGCTACAATGATAAAAATCTAGAATATGCTGATTCATGAAGAAGATACTATAAGCTTTTTTTACAGAAATAAATTTTATTATAAAGGCCATTGGAAGTTGGCAAGAAATGTTGCTGGTTGATTATTGTTGGTCTTATTGTGGTGAATTGATCCATGTGAACTAGGATTCTGTTTGTAGAAGCCTTACAGTTTATTTTCTGTTGAGCACATGAACTTATCTCTATGTTATGGTATCAACATCAAATGGATTTTAGCCCAAAAAAACAACTGTAATTTGATAATTCTGCTAATAATCATGTGGGTGACCAATCAGAATAGTAGTTGTCAAACCATGTTTCCTATAACTTATAAGCATCAATAATTCTGTAATAATTGTTTGAATTATATATAAGACATACTGAATTTATTTGAATCTAAACTGCCCTTTTTTACTAAATGGTACTGAAAATTGGGTATGGTTTTGAATCGAAGGCAGAAAAATTTGTTGTTTGGAGGAAATTTAACGTGATACTGATAGTTAACCATTATAGGTTCATGTATGTATTTAAAACTGGTAAAATAAATTAATTATTCACTTCTTATTGGTTTTCTTTTTAATTTTTTTAAAAAATTTGTAAATATCGGATATTGATAAATTTTTTATTTTTTCACAAAAATGTGTTGAGAATTTAGGGTGCAGCTTAGATTTGAATAAATATGGTATTAAATTTATATAAATTACCAATGTGTATGTACATTAATGGTGTATTTATTATTATAAATGAAGATATTTTATCTAATTAAATAGACTTTTTGTTATTCAGATCCAGTTTCTGTTACATTTCGAGGATATTCATATATAACATATCGGGTATATGATTGGCGAGATAGAGTTCATTCCGAAGCTGGCAGAATTAGTTTTAGTTTTCGAGTATGTTTTTGTTTTCTTAATTTTTGTATATTTTATGATTTTTAGTTATTGATAAAAATTGAACCTCACTTAGAATTTAAAGATTTAGTTTTTGTTTTGTTTATTATTGTTATTTGCTTTACATATTATAAGAATTAAAACCTTCGCTCAACTTCCTAATTTTGATATTTAGCAGGAAAATGCTGAAACTCTCTAGAAAGCTTCTTTTTCAGTAAAGATTTGGATGTAGTTAACTTCTTGTCTTTCTGTATCTGAAGCAGCGAAACATGATTGATGATAGAAACAATGCCTTCATTGTTCATTGTTTGATAGATATTATATTGAATTGAATTGAATTTTATTATGCAGAGGGAAAATTGAATGACTTGAGAAATAAAATACAGCTTTAAAATAAGTTAAGGATTATATTTCTACAGATTATAACATTTAAAATTTTTGAGTGCTTTGCTCAATCTATATTTGTTAATTTTGTTACTGAATAGGTAAAAATTTAAGTTGTTTTGGAATTTGAAAATTAATAAAATATATATTAGATGCTTCATTTTTTGGCTTGATAAAAAAGCATTGTAGCTGAATTTTATTTGATATTGTTAATATATAAATATAAAATTGATCTCTCTTGTGTTTTAAGAGCATGTGATGATTATATTTGCACTTTTAATATATTTAAATATTCATTAATTATTATAAATTATGCTTACATGTTTTCTTTTAATGTCATCATATAATTCATATTTGAGGCATATTTTCTTTTTATACATAACATTTGTCTTTGGAGAGAGAAAGGCATGTTACTTTAAAAAAAATGTCCTACAGAGAGGTCCAATGAATTCAAAATGTGTGTATATGTACGTAATTGGGTAGACGAAATTATTTTTATCTCCATTTCTTTAAAAAGTTTTTTTCCAAGTTAAGAGGGAAGAAATGTTAAAATATCATCTGTATGCTCAATGCATTTTAAAATTTTGAAAAATAGAGAATTTGTGCTATTTTTTTTTAAAAAATCATTTTTTTAAAGTTTATTTAATTTTCCAACATTGTAGTGTTGTTATAAAGTCTGTGATAAAAATAGCTGAAGGGTGATTAAAACTATAGTTGTTCCCCTTTCCTAGCTAGGCAAAAGATACCTTGTCCAGGGTTTAACAAAGGAGGGGGGTTGAACCACCCTAACATATTAATACAATTTTAAATATGTTAATTAAATATAAATATTTTTTATATCTATCCAGTTATATGTCCCATAAAATTAAATATTTTTGTTTTTCTTTTAGACATTTTTTGAAGACTCAGTTCTCGTGTATGCATCTGGAGAACATCCTAGTAGAAATTATGTGGCTATAAGTTTGTACGGTGGACAACTTCACTTCGAAATAAACTTTGGAGATGGACCTTTGAATTGTACCATTGGTTATTCTCTAAATGATGAAGCGTAAGTATTTGATTATTCATAATAATTAAAGAGTTTTTGTATATTTGCAGAAAAGTAAATAAATTTGTAGTTGTGTAATATTAATGAGGAGTTTTGTAGAATTGAAGTTTTGAACTTATTTACATTAAAAGAAATTTACCTATTGTATTTTTAAAAAAATGCCGTTTATTTATGTATAATGTAATGATTCTTTCAATAATTCTCATTAGGTGGCTTTTCTGTAACTCATTGTGACTCTCCAAGGCATCACACAATACTTAATTCTTTTATTATTATTATTATTAATAGGAATACTATCTTGACTACAACTTTACTTTTCGAAAAAAGGGCCATATCATGAAATTTTTATGTTGAACTGATGCAATATTTTGTAATTTATTGTATCTGTCCAGTTAATATGTAAAGATTAAAATTGTGATGATAGAAAATTTTAGCAGCTTCTTTGGTTTAAATAAGCTGAGGGGCTTAGGATTGAGGAAGGGAATGCATTTGTCTACCATAGGCTTTGCTCATTCATTTTCATGTTGTTATAGTTGATTTTATATTTTGTAAACATATCATTTCTGTGTAATGTGTCATCTTCAAAATATATCTAATATCATCATTAATTAGTAAATGTGACTCTCACGACCACAAGTATTTCCTTAATGATATGAGAACTTCTTATTTTTTACTCACACATTCACATACTGAAAGAGCAAAACATTATGATCAGCTACTAATAACGCATTATGCCATTTTTAGCTTACAAAACAGCTGCAAATTGCTTTGGTGTGAGTGCCACAAGTTCTTGGTAGATGACTGGAGGCAAATTGTATCAAATGTATAAGCAGCGGTCATGCTAAGTCAATCATTCTGACATAATATTTTGGCTAGTCAGTGTATATATGCACAATCAAATAATAGCATTATGACCATATCTAAAATTGCCTTCTTTTTCATTTAAAACAGCAATTTGGTAATGGGGTGTAGATGAAGTATGTGCATGGAAGGTTTCCACTTGAATATTTGACGAGAACAGCAAAGCATCATATTACTCATGAAGATTCTGCCATCTCTCTCTCACATCTCTTGCTGTCTGATTTCTGATCCAGAGTTTTGCAGTGATTTAGATCTGGGGAATTTGATGGTCATGGCAGTCAATGGAAGTTGTCCTCATGCTTTTAGAGGCATTCACAGACAATTTGGCCCTGTGGTATGTTGAAAGATCCTATCATTCACAGGATATAGCATTGCCATGTAGGAGTGTACTTGAATGACTGTGATGGATGCATCACCATTGATAGTACTTTCCAGAAGAATCAGAGGATCCAAAAAATAAATATCAAGAAGAGATGCTTCAGACCATTACACTGCCGCCTCCACCTTGTTGGCACTCAAGAATGGTTTTTGGAAGCTTGTTTTCTTCTTTCTCCCAGCAAATTAGTCAGCACCCATCAACCCAATGCAATTGGAAAGGAGACTCATCTCAAAAAGAAATTTTTTCTTCATTATTCTATGGTCTAATATTTGTGTACTGCAATGCAAATTGATGATGTTTCTTATAATGAACACACTTGTCAACAGGGTTGCTGTAATCAGGCATCAGCTGTGGTGGCTAATATGCTATAATGTGTATTGCACAGTTACCTTCTCTAGCTTTCCTAAGTATTACTGATTCATTTGAGCTCTCAATGTATTGAAGATAACTTGTTCTTGTCTTAAATCAGGCATTACTGTCAGTGCTCTCATTATAATATATGATGCTTTACATTTATGCAGATCTCATTTATTGTATGCAAATACTATGGCTGCATGCAAGCTTCTCTAAAAAACAGAGGTTGTGTAAATGGTTCTGCCTTGTGCTCCATAACTGTTAAACATGCCTTTTTTCAAAGTATTTGTAATATCATGATTTATTCTTTACGACAACTTTTTGCTACACTAGCAATCATCTATATATATGTTCCAAAAAAAAAATTAATCTTACCTACGATTGGCCACAACTGTAGTTAGGTTAACCTAATTTGCAATATTATGATTTGACTGTTTATACTGTAAAATCCAACGTACAACGCTTACTTTTAACACAAAAAGTAAGACCAAAATTTACGAATGCGTGTTATATGCCGGGTATAAAAATGAGAGCTTTACAAATTAAAAAAGATGAGCAAAGAAAAAAATTTAGACTTCCACATTTATCAAAATACTGTTTATTTATAAGAGAAATGACATTTCTTACGAACTTAAAAGGTTGTAGTTCTACAAGTGTACTAATTTTTTCTCAAACTTGGAATAATACGTCAAATACATTACTTCAAAACATAAGAACATAGCACATGTACATTTCAAGTTCCTTAAAAAAAAAGGGGGTGCACGTTATATGACGAATATACCTTAAAATGGAAAATTGGAACTTGAAAGTATAGGTGCATGTTATACAGTGGTGCGCGTTATATGCCGGATTTTACGGTGTATTTTTCGAGAATTTCAGCTTTTAGTTAGTTATTGCTTCAGTAAATAAATTTTGATGATGTCAATTTTTAGATGTATGATTAATTAAAAAAAAATGACTCTCATTGTAATGAACTTAGTTTTATTTCATCATTATTCTTATTGTGTGGTTTATGTATACTTTGTATATATATTTTTATTTATATTTTTATTACTTAGTTGGCATACGTTAACTGTACTGCATACTGGTAAAGATGTCTCTCTTCAACTTGATTCTCGTTGGCATACCTCACTTTTAGCTTCTGGTTCTCATCATCATCTTCATTTGGATCCTGAAATTTACATTGGTGCTGCTCCAAAAGCAGCTAAAGGTATTTTCAAATTAGTTGTAATTATTTTGATAATTTTTTCAAAATAAAATAGTTTGCAGAAAAGAAATAGAATACTGATGATTTTCCCCCATATTTTAAATAATAAATAGTGTTGTATTTTATGGAATATATAGTCAAAATTTTTCAGATATGTTTTAAATTAATTATTAATTTAAATTATATCTGATTTTAAAAATTTAACTAGTGATATTAGTTTATTTTTTCACACGTGCATGCAATCTATATAGTTTTAGTTTTTTCAAAATTCATAATACATTATGCAAAAATGAATATTATTCTGATAAAATATGGCTTTAAAATATGTACAGTTAGACTCCGATTTAATAAATGTATTGGGACTGAACATTTCATTCTTTAATTTGTGGGTATTCATAATATAAGGATTAAAAAAAAATTTTTTTTTACACTTGCCTTTTGGAAACTCTACAAGTTACTATACAAAAAATATCCATAGTCAGAAATTACACAGACTTTTTATTCAGCTACTAAAAATACTGTTACTGCATTTTATTACACACAGCTTAATTTGAAAATTTTAAAGTACTGACTAATTGATGTTTGACAATCTTTTTGATTCCTGACTCAACAGAGTTCTTTTTCGACTTTATACAGAGGAGAAAATACTGCTTCATTTACATCCTGCTGCATATGATATGTTTTCAAACAATGTAAAGCATTAGAAAATATAACAATTTCATAGGAGTGTAAGAAAGGAATTTCCTGTCCTATTCAAAACTCATGTGATAGATTACATTCAGGACTCATCTTAACCTGTAAAGTTGAATAATGGGATGCAACCTTTCCCATCAAAATTTGCTGCTTTTGGAGAAAGACTTTTTTTGTTCCAAACACAAAATATATATCATTGAAAATAAATCCAATTTTTTGAAATAATTTGTTAATAGGGGGTGGGGTACGCCTTCATTTTAATTGGGATAAAAGAAAATTCATTAAATCTTGAACTCAGGATATGACTGTATGTAATTCATTCTAATGGTATTTAATATTGTAATTTTTCTTAAGTTTTTATAAGATGGATGAGAGAAAATGCATCTATATGTATATATATATAAAAGAAGAAAAGTGACTCACTCTCTCATCATGATTTCGCTGGAGCTATCAAACTTGCAGATTTAAATTTGTAGCCATGTTCCTTTCATGGAGTAGAGATCCGCTAAGAACGGATTTTGTGAAAATCGAACCCCAAGGGGCGTTATGGGGAACTAAGAGGCTTTATAAATAATTATTTCCATTTTTAAACTACTGGATGTACAGTCTTGAAATTTGGTAAGCAGATCCCTTTCATGGAGTAGAGAACCACTAAAAAATGGGTTTTATGGAAATCGACCCCCTAGTGGCGTTGCGCGGGATTAAGGGGATATTTCGTAGCAGAGCTTATAATTCTCGAGGCATTAGAGATAAATATTACTGTTTTTGAACTACTGCACTGACAAACTTGAAATTTGGTCGGTATGTTTCTTTCCAGGATTAGAGGTCGGATACAAAAGGGATTTTGTAAAAAATGAATCCTAAGCATCGATGCAGGGGCCTATCCAGAAATTTGGTAGGCCCCGTTTTTTTCATAAAGTAGAGATCTGCTATGAAAGGTGTTTAGAGAATCAACCCGAAAGGTCGTTGCGAGAGCTTAAGGAGCATTACAGATAAATATTACCGTTTTTGAACTTTCAGATGTATAGACTTGAAATTTTGTATACATGTTTCTTTTGTTGAATATAGATCCTTCAAAAACGGATTTTATGGGACCTATTAGGAGGGGGGAGTTGCTGGAATTTTTTTATAAAAAAGTTCCATTATTGAATTACTAGGTGGCATGATTGGTTTATCGCTGGCCTTCTACACCACAAAGGTTGTGAGTTCGACCACAGCCCAAATCTGTGTATTTTCATGATGCAGAAAATCGACAGCAGCCATGTCGTATGATTATACGGCATGTAGAAGATTCCTAGTGTGTCTGTCTGGCTTGGATGCTCTCGGCAAAATTAAATCCTACGCGTCGGCCACGCGATAGAAGTAAAACTTTTTTGACAACGTTGGCGTAAATGCAAGAATAGATCTGATTATATTAAACTGCTGGGGGAACTTACTTTAATCAAATAAAATTTGGGCTTAATTTATTGTAAGAAAATAATATTTTCTGCTCAATTTTCCCAAGGAAGACTCAATAGGTGTGTGGTAACTGAAGTAGCATATAAAAATCCTCGATTGTAGTCAATCAAGAAAACAGAAGAAAACTGCATCAATCGTGGTTCCGTATCTTGTTGTTTCTTGTCTAGAATCAGTATTCATTGTCAAATTCAGTGTCCGTTTCAAGAATTCTATGAGTGGCTTTGCTTCTTCTGAAGCAAAATCAACAGTAAAGTCTCCAGTTAAGATAATCGGCTTTTAATACTCATCAGATCCAATGATTGCAGCAGCCTCTGGTGTGTACAGCACTAAAACTTTATGAATGAAGGTGATAACAGCTGCAACAGGACTACCTGGTGATTTATAGACTTTCGACTGGACTTGTTGCTAGTTTTCCTTTTCCCTTTCACAAAACTCTTTTCCTCTTTTTTTTTGCATTTGTTCGAGGCATTCTGATCAGAATTAATTATAATTCAACGGAAATGAAAATTAATAATATAAACTTAATGCGTCACTCACAGAAGTCACTGTGTATATTTACAAGACGCTAGTCGTAGTGATTCTGGCGCAAACATTGATGACATATGCACAATGCCCCAGAAACTCCCATAATGGGGAGAACCATATATTGGTAATATTTTCGGTGTGTTTATTCATTAAAAACGGCACGTTTATTATATAAAACTATGAAGTTTGTTAAGAGTAGTAAGGGTACCTATTTAATGTCTCCAATACCTAAGCGCCATTCGTCCGAAACAGCAAGAGGCCCCACTCCATACCCCTGATGCAATTCCCCCCTAGCAATCATCCAACTTTTTCACGCATATGATGTAAGTCACGTGTTGTCCCCCACTCTATTTTCCTCCAACTCGCTATCTCCTCACCATGACGACGATTTGGGGCGATGGGGGAAATCACTACTTCTGTTCGCTTTTTCACCCTAACGCAAAACTGGACAAATTTCCCATTCACTCTCGCACCTAAAAAAGTTTCACTTCAAAAAATTTTTTAAAAAATTATATCAGGCTTGCAAAGTTTTCTTTTTGTGGTTTCATGTTAAATGTTAGTGAATTAACACAAACAATTAAGTGCTGAGTGAATTAACATAAACAATTAAGTGCTGGATCATAACTTATAACTTCAGTTGTTGCTGAATGTTTTTGTGGGTATCATTACTTTATTATGAGCATTCAAAATTATTCTTAAATTACAATATTGCTTTCAAACTAATGTATTGGTATAAGAGCTTTTTTAAAAATGTTACTTTTTTCATTAGGTTTGAAGTCAAGAGAGAAATTTATTGGTTGTTTGCGTAACTTTTACTTTAATGATAAAAGTGTGTTACATTCTTTATACACTGGTGAAAGTGCTGCTAGATATCACAGTATGTTTGCTGCAGAATATGGATGTGATCCTACCAATGTAATACCAGTGACTTTTCCGCTACCTGAATCAAAGCTAGTTCTTACAATGCCTAGTACGAAGAAGTTAGAGTTATCATTAGAATTTAAAACACTACAAACTAATTGTGTCTTGGCATCTGGACAAATAAAAACAGAAAGTGGAAATGGTGTCTGGGAGGTAAGATGTAAGTTTCTTAATTGTAACTCGTAATTGATATAATAATTTAACTCTCTTAATTGGTGTGTTCAATTTATTAAATTGAATATTAGAAAGGTATAGTATGGATGTTATTTATATAATATACTCTGAGTTTTTATAATTAATAATTTTTCAGCTGTTACTTCATAAAGGAATTGCTTTATTTGTCATTAATCGTTCTCCTATGGAAGATCCTGCTTTAGTATGGACTCTTAATGATGAACATTCTGGAAAACAGTTAGCTGATGATGAATGGCATCATGTTGGTGTGTCTTATGATAGTGGGTATGTTGAAACAGTCTTAAATTTTTATGAAATGCAATGAAAAAAGTTTTATGAAAGCAATGCAAAGTTGATGTTTATATCAAAAACTTCACAACTTTCTTAAAATATAGAGATGAGAGTCTTTTTAGGAGCACTTTTCTCACTTCGAAGCAAAATTTAAACTACATGAAGCATTTTTTAAAATTTATATATTTATTTGCAGTATATATGATGTCCTGAAACTTAACAATAATTCGGCACAAGGTGGAAGGTGGGGTCATATCTGTTCTGAGAAAAATAATAATAAAAATTCCCCAGCATTTGGTTAAGGGAGGATGAACACAAGTTTAAAATGTGGAAATATGACACCTTCCATCACATCATTAGGCATTGCAACCACAAACGTCACAATTTATGATTTTTTTCACTAATGTCATCTTACCTAACCGTTTCTATAAATCGCAGTCACAAGTTGGGCAAAAAAATTTCTTGGTTTAGTTAAAGTTAATGTATTTTGTGTGAGTTGGAATTTGAGAAAAAGATATCACCTAACTTTGACTCTCCATAAAAAGAAAACTATTTCATGCAACCTCAGTCAAAAATCTCAAAGTTGGCCCATTTAGTTAAGATTCTAAATTGGTACAGAACATGTTCTTTTCTATACATAACAATCATAAAGAATTTTTTTATTTGCAGAACATCTTCATTTTAAGAACACTGCTTTTAATACTCTCCATCACATCATTAAGTACTGTGACCTCAAATTCCACAATTTCAATGTGATTTTTTCACTACTGTCATCTTTCATAGCTATGTCATTAATCACAAATGGAGCAAAAGCCTTTTCTGGTTTAGTTAAAAATAGCGTAGCTTAAGCCGTTTTGAGAAAATGTCACCATACCTTGATGCTCTATAAAAAGAATATTACATAATACTCTTAAGTAAGTTTTTTTCCAAAGCTACCCCATTTAGTGACAATTTCAAAATGGTACAATACTTGCTACTGTTCTTTCCATCACAATCATTGTACATTTTTTTTTTTACAAAATGACTTTATCTGTTAAAAAAACTCAATTTAAAGTGTGTAACTTAAATTGTGTTAACCCCATTAAGTGTTTAACGATTGCCTAGTGTTTGCATGTTGAAGTCCTCAGAAATACAATGATGACATTTTGGATAAAATCCAAAACTTTTTCAATGCTTCAGTGCATTCAATTGCAAGAATTATTGGAATAATGAAAAGAGTTGTTCATGGTGTATTTGTAAACACACAAATTTCATCCATATCATTTTCAATATCCATCAACCTTGTGAGTGCACTCTGAGGCTCAAGTTTTACAGAATAATGGTAGTGAAAAAGTGAGGATCCAGAATTACTGAGCAAAATAATGCGGACAGATGAATCCACATTTTAAAAAAATGGATATTTAAACTTACACAACTTGCATGGGTAGTACTTGGAAAACCCGCATCTAATGCATAAAATATCAGTCACAATTTCAGTTTAAATGGAGATAACTGCCTGATTTTTCTCTGAAACAATTTATCTGACTTGCTGTAAGATGTGCCACTCGACATTTGCAAGAAGGTGTGATTCCAACAAAATGGATGAGCATTCTGTATGGGAGTATTGGAACATGGAATATCCCGAAAGATGGATTGGACATCAAGGTTTAATTTTATGGCATGCCCATTCACCATATTTAAACCTTGTTGATTTCTTTTACTGGAGCTGCATAAAAGCATAAGTTTATTTTAAACCAATGAAAAATGTGACCAAACTCTGACAAAGGATTGTTGAAGCAGCTAATTACTCCTGACTCCTCAAATGGTCACTTTTCAAAAATGTAATTCATGTGGAAGGTACATACTTCGAACATTTACTTCATTAAAGTGTTACAAAAAAGTTTTATGTTATATATTTAAATGTAATGTGCTTAGTTTGAGTTACTCACTTAAGATTCAGTTTTTTAAAATGAGATCATTTTGTAAAAGAAAACAAAATGGCAAATGATTGTTATGGATAGAACAGTAGCAAGTATTGTACCATTTTGGAATTGTCTCTAAATGGGACATCTTTTAAAATGACTTGCTTAGAGAAGTATGTAATGTTTTTCTTTTTAAGGAACATCAAAGTTTGATGACATTGTTTTCTCAAACTACGTTAGTTTTAACTAAACCAGTTAAGTTCTTTTTGGCCCAATTTGTGACTGTGATTAAAAGCACGGCTATGGAAGGTCATGTCAGGAGAAAAATCTTTGAAATTGTGGAATTTGCAATCACAGTACCTAATAATCAGATGTAAGGTATCAACAAAGGTGTTTTTAACAGGAAAATGTTCTGCGAGTAAAAATAATTCTCTATTATTGTTATGCATAGAAAAGAACAAGTGTTGTACCATTTTAGAATCTTAACTAAATGGACCAACTTTTGTGAAACTTGTTTGGGGTTGTGTGTAATAATTTTCTGTTTATGAAAAGTCAATGTTACATGATGTCTTTATCTCAAACCCTGACTCACAGAAACAAGGATAATTTTAACTAAATCAGTAAATCGTTTTGTCCAACTCATGACTGTGATTTATAAAAACGGTTATGTAAGATGACGTTAAAGAAAAAATCGCTGTAAAATTATGAAATTTGTGGCCACAATAGCTAATGATGTGATGGAGATTGTCAATTTTTGACATTTTCAAAAATGTTCTCGTCCTTACATAACCGAGTGCAAGGAAATTTTTTTTTATTTTTCCCAAAACAGATATGACTATATCTTTCACCTCTTGATCACTTATTGTTAAGTATCGGGACACCCTGTATAATTAGTCATTATTTGCTAAAGTTACCGACATTTTCAAAAGGTTATTTTACATAAAAGTTAAAAGAAAAATTATAATTCTTTTATTTTTGTTATTTAGACTTAGTTTTTCATACCATTTTTATATGAAATTGGGATTCAGATAAACTAATTTAAATAGTTTATATATATAAATATATTTGTATTTGAGTTTGTTTTTAATGCTTTTGATCTCACATTGGCGAATAAAATATCAATATTATTGAATACATACAGCATTAAAGTAAAATGTATTAGTAGCCTATGTAATAGGTTTTTTCTTTAAAACTCCAATATTACATAAGAATAAAGTAAGAATTATTAAGTACTTAATAATAAATAAAAATTGTGTATATATCTTTACAGAGAAGTGAAATTAGAAGTTGATTACAGATTTGCTTCAAAAGCAGAATTTACACACCCTCTGGAATTCATGAGTCAAATGATTCTTACTACAAGTGCAAAGCATGCTGAAAGAGGTAATATACAATCAAATGAAAGTTAATATTTTTTAAAGCTGTTATTAATTTGATATATTGTTGTTTAACTTGTGTGATTAAAAAGGTCTGAGTAAGAAATATTAAATCTAATTCCGTTTATTCGTATTGATTTATTTCAATCTTTGTTTTGCACAAAAATGAAATATTTCAGTGTGTTATGAATTTTGCGTAATTAATGCTTCAAATAGTGTAAATAATTTATATCTTGATGTTTAATACGTTAATATTACTTTCAGTTGTATTTATTTCATGATAAAAATTGTAGTATTTGCAAGAAATGCCGGTTCCTTACATAATGATGGCATTTCAATGGAAACTTGGCATCCTTTTTGGTGATCAAATAAATTGATGCTTCTGGAAATTATTGTTGAAATCCATTGACATCATGATTAACAGTGCAATCGGATTTTTCGAAAAAGAGCTTGTAGGTAGCTCACTGAAACTGAGTCAGTATTGTTTTGAATGTTGAAGAGTTCACTAATGAGTAGTTGCTTGCAAATAAACTTTACTTTTAGACACTAATAGTTGTTTTTGAGTGCTGGAGAAGGTGAAAAAACCTCAGACTTATTATGGGAATTTTATGGCTGTATCCTGTATTTTTAAGGATTGCTTTTCAACAATAAATTTTCATTGCTCTTGGAGAATTGTTTTACTCAAATATCACTGTTATACTGATAACATAAAATCCACTAATCCTGATCTACTTAACACATGTATTAATGTGGATGGTTTAAATACCAATTAGATTTTGTATGCGCATTTTTTTTTGTAAAAACATAGGAAAAATTTTCTCAATTAATGAATAAAAAATATTACCTTAAGATTTGATTATTAATTTTACAAAAAAAGAATATGTAAATTAAACTGTTTGGGCATTACACTGCAGATGAGGATTTTAATTAGTATCATTACACATTCAAAATTGTGTATTGGAGTGTTTCAAAATTAGTAAAATATTCAAATATTATATTTAATATAGAAATCCTACATTGTCTTAAAATATTATATGCAAGTTTTGATAAAATCAAACTAAAAAGGAACATTTTATGAATATAAATTCCTTTTAAATTTTATGTTCATTATTGCTCATATTAATTGTTTAATTAAAACAACAATGACAGTTTGCATATTTTCATGTGCGAGTTTTAATTTTGGAATTTTCTTCTTGTTTTTCGAGATATATGTGAAAAATATAGAAATATTGTGCTGATCGCAAAATGTCTCTTTGTAGGTTTTATTGGTTGCATGAGAGATATATATGTGGCAGGTGATTGGATTGACCCTCGAACTGTTGTTGATACAAAGCAAGTATCTGGGAAAGTGTCTCTTGACAGTTGTTTGTTGGTCAACTTATGTAATAATCCACATGCTTGTGAACATGGTGGGCGCTGTTTTGTTGAAAAAGGAGAAACACATTGTGACTGTGATAAAACTGGCTACACCGGAAGAACCTGTCATTTCTGTAAGTAATTTTTTTTTCATTTTATAAATGTCTAATATATTTCTTTTGTGAATTTTAATTTATTTGAATTGTTTTTATGAAATATTTTTATCATATTTGATTTATCTGAAGCTTTTCTATCAATTTTTTAAAAAACTTTTGGGTGGCATCATAGAACTTTTTATTTGCACCAAAATTATGCTTTCAATTTTAATTTCCTAATAAAATTTATATTTAATGGAGTTTTTCTACTTTTAGAGTACAATTTAATTATTTCTTATTACATTGAAAATTTTGTTTTCTTTACAGCCCTTCACAAGCGCACGTGTGAAGAATTGTACCTAATGGGCTACAGAAAGGAAGGAGTATACACAATTGATATTGACAGAAATGGTCCTCTTCCTCCAGCTCATGTTTATTGTGATATGAGTGATAGTGGAAGCACTATTGCAACAAGAGTTGAAAATAACATGCCTCCTGAAATGGTGAGATTTTACCTTATTATTTTAATGAAGCATTAATTGTACATTGTAATTTTTAAATGAATTTTTTTTTATTTGGGAACATACAATATGATTATTGAAAATAAGTAGAAGATGTGTGTTGGGGAAGGGGGATAGAAAGTAGCAGTTGGTTATTCTTGAAATTTGTTTTTATGATTAATTATGGAATCACACAAAATGCAACAACATTTTGGTGGCTTTTGTACACTCTTTTATGGAAGGGGGGGGGGGGAGTTCCAGTTAAAACATGCAATATAATATTTCTATATTTCTGGATAAATTAACAATTTGATATTAAATGCTCATGAATACATAAATCAAAATGTGTCTTAAGTAAATTTTCACAACAATGTAGCAATGTAATATGCATATATACATATTAAAATATAAAGCTTTAAATTAAAAGAACACATGAATTGAAATTCAGATTGATAGTAAATGCCATTTTGTTATTTCTTTTAAATATGCCATCTAACAGTTACAAAGCTTTGCCAACTTCATTAAAGCAAGGATGCTGTTGGTGCTAATCGTGAAGCATCTCGACTAAATTATTATATTAACTAATTACTTTAAAGTGTTTGTGTGATTTGAATATAAATAAAATTATTATATAAGCATCAAATCATTTTATTCATAGCCCTAGTTATTTCCACTCACAAATCTAGAATATAAGCATTAGAACTGTTGCCTTTCCAGCAAAACTATAAAGTTACAGAAAAGAATTATTTGGGGACTTTTTTCAAGATTTTTTTTATGAGAATAATTTGACTGAAAATTGTTTCTAGTGCAATTAATGAACTGTGAAAGAACATTGAAATATTTACTGAGTGTTACTTTTACAAATTCATTTTCCCCCCGTCCCCCCCAAAAAAATGTTATTTGAATGGTAGTTGATATCTGCTAGGGCAGTGGTTGGCAACCCTCTGCTCTTTGACTCTTTGGCTACAGCTCTTATGCGAAATGAATTATGTTCAGGCATGGAATATTACTTACTATCTTGTCTTGTAAGAGACGTGTAAACTTTTTGAAATGCAAGGCTATAAAAAAGGGGCACATTTATAGAAAGCAACAATAGCACAGATAGGCACTTGCAAACATGCGTTTCATTCCTTATCTTCACCTAATTGTTCTTGCTAATATGTATTTTTACTATTTGTGGTTAAAAAACACTTTTATGGTGGGCAGTTATCAAGCACACAAACCAGCCTTTGCTCAAGATGTTTTTTGCTAAATTTATAGTTTTACAACAATTTGTACCTTTATTCGGTCGGTCGGGTTTCCATTACTCCACCAGCAGTCTCACAGTTCACTTGTAATTAAATTATAATCCATAAATCTATTGAATGACGTAAAAGTGTACACTAAATTATTTTCAATTCCAAAAATTATATATATTTATATTTGTACATGTGATAGTCATCTACATAATACAGTAATACACATATATTTTTCCATCTACAAATTCCACAGGTGTTTAATGCACTTTTTTTACTTTTATTTTATTATTGTATTGAATGCTTTATTTTTATTCAAATTTTTTTTTGAGTGCCCAGTATGGCTACTAAGAGAAAGCAAAAAGCACAGAAGATGAAAACAGTGGATTCAAAGTAGAGTGGACTGAAAACTTTACATTTATCCAAACTTAAATTTTCTTCCAATCTGTCATTTGTCAAGAAAAAATGGCACACAACAAAAAATCTAATTGAGAAAGACACTTAACGACTAAATACCAATCATTTAGAATCAAATATCCGGTTGTTGATTCAAGGAAGAAAGCAGTTAAAGAACTCCAGAGGAGACAAAAAAAGATCAACTTCTGTTTTTAATCACTGGTTGCAATCTCCTAACAATGTTATATGGCAAATTTTGTTGTTAGTCAGGAGATTGTTCAGAGAGGAAGGCCATATACGGACGGAGGCTATATACAGAGTTGTTTTATAAGTGCATCCGAAGAGCTTTTTCGAGATTTTCAGAATAAACCAGCCTTTTAAAAAAAAAATCCGAAAGATGCCATTGTCTGCTAAAATAATGAAAGATAAAACAATAAAAATATCTGCAAACATAACAAACTAACAAATTGAAGATCTGAAATTGGCTTCCACTTTATCAATAGCAGTTGATGGGTCTTGTGATTTAAATGACACTACACAAAATTCTCTTTTTGTCCGATTTATCTCTACTACAGGCTCTAAAGAGGAACTTTTGGGATTATTGCCACTCAAAGGACAAGCACATGGAGTTGATATAGCAAATGTTGTCATTGAGTTCTTCGAAAAACAGCAAATTCCATTAGAAAAAATTGTTTCGATTTCAACAGAGGGAGTGAAGTATATGATAGGGGCAAGAAATGGGTTTGTTGTTATTTTGAAAGAAAAATTTAATCACAAGATACTTACTTACCATTGTATTATTCACCAAGAAGCACTATGTGCACAGACATTTCCTGAAGAAATTTGCAAAGTAATGGAATTGGTGTGATTAAGATTATCAACTCTATTGTAGCTAAAGCTCTTTGCCATCGCCAATTTAATGAATTTCTAATTGAGGTAGAAAGTGAATATGCAGATTTGCTGGTTATCAAAAGGAAACGTTTGCTTCACTGTTTACTGAAATTAAAGCATTTCTTCTTGAGAAGAGTGTTCACTATGCAGAGCTAACGAATGATCTGTAGATCCAGAAATTTAATTTTCTGGTGTATGTTACTTTTCATCTAAATTAGCTTAATCATAAGTTACAAGGAAAAGGAAAAATAATTTTTTTGATATTAGAAGAAGTAATTTCACTTGAAAACAAATTGTCGCTTTTTACTGAAGATTTTAAAAGAGAAACCCCAATTCACTTTCCATGCCTATTAAAATATCATTGAGAAAGTCTAATATTGACATTTGCTATTTCGAAGCAACACTAATAAATAGGAAGGAAACTTTTCTCAGTAGATTCCAAGACTTGAGAAACAGCAAAACGATGCTAGCTTTTGTAATAATACCTCTGGATATCACAATAACAGAACTTAATTTTTCACCCTTTAATATTAATATTGACATCTTTGAAATGCAGTCGCTGGATTTAAAAAATAAAGAATTATGGAGCTCAAAATTCGAGCGTCTTTGTGCCAATTTAGAGCTATTAGAGAGCAATAAATGGGAACTAAGTTTACAGTTTAAGTCTGCTTTAAAAAATCTGGAGGAGGAAGATATGTTGATTTTTAACAATTGGAATAGTATTCCTGACTCATATGATCAACTGAAAAAACTTGCATTTGCTGTTCTTTCCTTATTTAGGTCTACATATTCATGTGAACAATCATTTACAAGCATGTACAATATCATGAGTAAATTAAGAAATCGCCTTATTGATGAGAACTTGGAATCGTGCCTCAAATTAAAAACTACATTGTACAAACCTGACTTACCCTTACTTTCCAAGTAAATGCAAGACGAATGTTCACATTAGTGGAGTATTTGTGGTTATTTTTAAAAATACCTTTTATATTATTTTACTAGATATATTTTTAAATAAATATTATCTTTATATAAGTATGATACCAAGTTTTATTTAATTTATTGTTAGTAAAACTAAGACTTAATTGGCAAAGGTAAGCTCGAGAGTGTCTATTTAATTCTAATTATTTCCGCAATGTCTCCTACTAAAGAAAAGCATATGTTTAAAAAAATGGCTCTTTGAATAAATTTCAATTGTGTATTATCTATATTTGGCAATTGTGTATTATCTATATTTTTCAACATTTATTATTCTGTAAAAATATAAGAATAAGAATTTTTTATAAGAAATTTCTGCCATAGTTCTGACATTTTTATTGTTGCCTTTTTTTTAAAGATTTTAAATATTGCTATATTGTATTGTTATAATTAATTATTAGGTTGCATTAAGTATTCTTTCAAATTCTCTGGGCAAAAGATCTTAATAAAGAAAGTATCGTGCAAATCAGTCTTAAAATAGCAATGAATGCAAAAAGAAGAAAGAATTTGTGCTTTTCAAATTCAATCTTGCAAAACAACAGTTCTCTTAGCAGTCTTAGAGTATATTAGAAAAATTATATATGTGTTTATTTCATACGTTACCTCAATAAAAAGAAAAAAAAATGTGTGCGTATCTTTACATAAACTTAACATACTTTATTTCTTTGAAAATTCTTTTCACAGTTTGAAGCAATTTAAATTAAATATTTAGAAATTATAGATTGGTTCATTTATTACTAAACAAAATTATCGTAATACGTTATGATTACAAACAAAATCATCAAAATAAATATAACTACGTTTTATTTCAATTTTGAGCTATTGTTAGGATCCTTTTAAGTATGGTAAATAATTAATGAATGTACTCAAAGGCTCATTAGTGTTTTGTATTTTAAATGAACTACTACAGTTTTTCCATAAGTGACTAAAGAAATTATTTTTATACGAGAGGCAAATAATATTCTTTCATTTGAATAACTATGCTAATTGAACTCATACACTGTTGTTGTTGTTGCTCATGCCACCTGTCTGACATAGTCAGATCGAGACCCACGAAAAATTCATCGTGGCAATGGGCTAGAAGTACGTCTGTCGTTAGGCCTAAGCCTTGAGCACCATACAGGTGGCAGTACGATTTAGCTCGGGGAAATTCCCGAAAGAATGATAGATGGCGACACCACCTATCTCCACCTTCACAATTTAGGCATGGGACTGAATTGGAGAGAAATTTTCTCCAGTTTCCTGCACTCGTGATTCAGCCCACAAGACTTTCGGATCCACTAATTTAACTAGCACGTACTCCGCGTGTACTCGGAGGGTATTTGGCGGTACTGGCATCGAACCCAGGCCTTCCGGTCCGGAGTCCGGTGCTCTAACCACTAGGCTACCCACGGCCCCCATCATACACTTAAATATGTTAATCAACATGAAAGTATTCTAAGAGACTGATGTTAGTTATTTATATATTTATATAAGTAAAACGAAAAATAAATAAATAAAATAGTAATAGCACAAATGTAACAAAATTTTTTTTTCACTTTATCTTACACAATGATTAAAATACCTGGGCATTAAATTTTAAAAATCGAAAAGAGACTTTGAAAGGGAAAATATAGTTACCTTTTTTGTTGTTTAACCGCTTTTGTTTTTCCGATTTTTGTCTTGTCTAAAAGAAATTAGTTCCGAAGTCAAATTGATTCAAAATTTCCTCAGTTTTCTTCGAAAAGGGGTCTTTTTTTCTGAGGGTCATTCAGTTCCGTTCTTTTCATACGTCCTTATGCATAAATCTTGATCGTGCTTTTCATCACTTTTGTCCGATGTGTCGAATTTCCACCATTGGACCAGCGTTGAGAACTCATGAATACTCGTTAAAAAATAACTAACTATAGACTTGGAGGGTGACAGAAGACTTCTGGCGCTTATGGGCCAGATCTTTCTCGGAACGGCTGACTTCCCTTGCTGACTGAATGCACATTCGGTCTTTTGGTTGTTGCAGAAATAAAAGAGAACCGGGATAAATAAAATCTAATATTCTCTTTCACTGGACCACTTCTGAAAAAAAATTTCAATTGCCAAGCCTTCATGTAGCTTCTTAGTGCGAAGTTTATTACATTCAATCAATCAACAGACGAAGGGGTTTTTTTCATTTACAAGCAAATAACATTCTGAATGTATTTTTCCCATCCCAAGTGTTACCTATATTACGCTTCAAGCGATCTTTTTGTCGAACCGCTTTGAATGTGATTTTCCTGCTTTCTGACCACATACCACTCCTTGTTTTCTCATTATTTGAGTAATTTTACCAGCTTTTAAACTTTTTTATTATGGGTCCTGAGATTCAGAATTCACACGGAAAATTTGTATCGTTTGAAGCCAGTGACAAACTATTTTATAAACGTAGAAAGGAACTCTTAATATGACCATTAATAACATTTTACGACTTTTTGCTTACACACGTCCGGGGTCCCTGTAGCTAGGGGGGGGGCGTATCATTGATACTGGCCCCCTGATAAAGCAGGCTACACCCCTGATGAGAAGGAATGTTCCTCAGAATTTGAAATCCATTGTTATTTTTCTCGAACTATGTTATGCTATCGGGAAATCGGGACTTACTTTGAGTTTTCAATAACTATTTAAAATTCGGCATATTTATTCAGCTTATTATGAATTTTATTTTGAGAAATTCGCAAAAAATTTTGCTTGATCGATAGAATTATAGGATGCCTGCGGTCGCCCCCTTGTTTCAGCCGCCCGCGTGCGGTGCTCACTTGCTAGGATCGGTCCTGCTGAGTGCTGTAGTAGGCGTGAAGACCTTCTGATTTATTTTGCAAATTTTACTATTGTATCCTGCATTTCTAACTATTATTTTTCAACAATAAATTATCATCGCTCCTGAAAAACTTTCTTGCTCTTTGAGACTGATAGCATAAAATCCTTGAACCTTGATCTACGTTACAATTTTGAATTATTTTGAACAGAGAAATTACATGTACTTGCATAACCTTTACAGATGAGATGCATTTTAATATCCTTTAGACAATTAGTACACATCTGATATCTTACTTATATCACATTTTTCTTTAATCAGAAGTTCTAAAAACCTATCACACTTAAATAATCGGAAATGAGAATTGCTTCTGCAGTGTAGGCACACATTCACTACATCTTATGTTGAGCTAGTACATTTATTAGTTTTGAGGATTTTATTTCTATCATTGTCAAAATGAACAGATGCCTTATGATGCGTTCTAAGGAAAACAATTTTTTTTATTTCAGCAAAAAAAAAAGGGTGGGGGGAGTACCGTCTGCATTCAAAGTGTTTTTAAACCAAGTCATCCTAAGGATTTGTAGTGTGTCAGTCTATTGTTGTGTTGTGTCATTTTTCATATTCTGAACACTGGTTCCTGTTTTTAAACATACTATAAAATTATTTTATTTAATATTGTATTTATAATTTCTGTTTCATTTTCATAATGTTTTGTGAGTGGATTTTATGCTTTTTTATAATTCTTGCTTATGCTTGAAGAAATTGTAATAATGTGGCTGATTTGCCTTTTGTAGAAAGTTTGATATTGTAATTTCTGATTATTTCCCAAGTTTTAACATTTCTTGAACTTGCAAGAAATCCTGAAATGAAGTTTAGTCACTATAATTTTAAGTAAATACTGACAGTTCCACTTGAGGAAATTTTAAATAATTTGCATTTTTGTTTACTGTATGTTTTAAATATGAATTAAGTTTCTTGCAAGTTTCCTTGGTTCATTCTTTAAAATAATTTTTAATCTTCTAAATAAAATAATTCATGCATTTCCATTGCATATATTAAATTCTGAATCCAAATGTGTAAATAGAATCTTTTTATTCAGATTACGTATTTGAATATATCTAATTAACCAACATGATTTTTTTTTCATACACTTCAATAATTGAAATAGTATTTTCTTGATTTTGTAAATAATTTACTTGTGAAACTTAAGCTCGAGGGGGATCAATGTTAGGAGGGAAAATAGCAATCTATTTTCCTTGAAATATATCTTATTACTAACAGCAATCCTACAAAATACAAAATTTTGGCAGTTTTTATGGAAAATTGGAAAAACATACACTATTTTATATCTTGAATAAATATAATCTCACACTTCCAAAAAAAAAAGTTCAGAGATTTAAAAAAAAAAATGTTTTTAAATTGTTTTTTTGCAGTGTATTGTTTCATAAATCGGGGTTCAAAGATTTTAATGCTATTAGTCTCAAAGTGCAAAACTGTTCTTTGAGAGTAATGAGAATTCATTGTTGAAAAAAGAATCCTTAGAAATGCAGGATACAATGCAAAATAAATGCCAGAAGGTCTTCAACCTTCTACAGCACCCAGACATAACTATTGGTGTCTAGAAATATAAATACATAATGTATTCTCAAGTAATCACTCAATTGAAGCAACTCTTCAATCCAGCTCATTTTGAATAATTTCTAGAAGCATCCCTATGGTCACCAAAAATGATGCCAACTTGTCTCTTTTGCCAAGTTTCCATTGAATTGCCATTTTAATGTAAGGATCAGCGTTGCTTGCGAATATTAAATTTTAGCATAAAATAAATACAAAAGAGTATTTTTTACACATCCAAATGTAAATTATTTACACTATTTAAAGCATTCTCCACACAAAATTCTTAACATTATTATGATTAAATAGTTCTTGAACGTTTAATTGAAGTTTTGTAAAACATTGATTTTTGAGATCTTAATATGCAGTTCAATCAACTCATTCACTTTCAAAATTAAATTCTATTAATAATTTGCTAATGATGAAATATGTGCTTTTTAAAAAATTTGCTTTGAATGAGTGAAATACTTTTTAATGTTCTAATTTTTTTTTTGTTTAAAATTATTAATATAGTAAAATTTTTATATATTTATCTCAAATTTTGATATGAAAATGAGTTACGGTAAATAAATGTAGCTCAACATTCTTGAAATTTGGGAAAAATTAAATTTTGTTTGTAAAAACAAGAGAGTCCATAAAAAGTAATGTGAGTACCATTATGTTTTGTTTTTAGAAATGCAGTTTATATTTCCAAAAAAAATTGTGTTCTACATAATTGTTCAACTGTATAGTATATCCTATGCAATTAAGGTAACTTATTGGTAATCTTAAATAATAAATTTTTTTTAGTTGAAAATTTTTTTCATGTATGAATTTATTTATCTTGAATATCACTTTATAATATACTCATGTTTCTCTTTGATTTCCATGTTCATTGTACCTTGTTTATTATATTTAGGTGGTCCGAAAAGCTGGGATGAAATCATTTTCAATTGATGTTACATACAGAGAGTTTACTCCTGAAATGTTGCAGTCCCTTGTTAAACACTCCAAAGTGTGTTTTCAGCATATTAAATATGAATGTTTCAAGGCTCCTCTTGGGTAATAATAACTGATGTAATCAAAATTTTGAAGAGAGAATGTTGCTTTAATGTTCTTTTATAAAATAACATATAGTATAATTCTCTTTTATTAGTCTTGTTCATAATGCTGTACAATATTTATAATTGTTAATTCTTTTTTTCCTGGCACTGTTTAAAGGTATAATTGTAGTTATAGTTATGATGATAAGGCTACTGAAAAATTTTGAAGATTACACAAATTGATTAAATTTGAATGAATTTTGTGATGGGTTGTTATAATTTTGACTGCCAGTAATGTAATTAGGGTATTAAGTTTTGCATTGTAATGAATCAGCACATTTTTGAAGAACTTTAATTTATATTTTCATCAAATTTGAATCAAAACATTCCTCTCTTTTTTTTTGCTATAGTCTTCGCACATTTACCTGGATGGAGTCTTCTGGCTCATCTCGCTATATCACTAGTATAGGCAGCCAATCAGAGGGCTGTAAATGTGCTGAAACTCGAACATGTGCTAATTCTTCTCTCCTCTGCAACTGTGACATAGCAGATGCACGTTGGCGTGTTGATGAAGGAGAATATACAAATCCTAGTCATTTGGGTATAACAAGGATTTACATTTTACAACCAGAAGATTTGGAGGCATCAGCTGAAGGGAGACTTACTTTAGGTCCCCTTGAGTGTGTTGAAACAGGCAAGTGTTAATAACTTAAAATAAAATTTTAGTTGTAAAAATGATGTTATTCAGAATTAGAGCAATCAATATTATCTATGTAATGATTTTAAAATTTTATTTTCTTTTACTTGTATGACTTTTAGTTGTATTTTGCTATTCCAAAAACGTAACACACACAAGTCTATTCAAATGTTCGATTCTAAATAATATTTGTGCAATTTTTTAAATGTGTTTTTGAAAAAATTAATGTGACACCATTATTAATCTTTGATTAAAAAAAAATATGGAATAAGTAAGAAAATATTTATGAAAATGTATTGTTACGTAGATCTGAGGGTTCGTGGATTTTATGCAAAACAATCACAAAGAAAATAAACAGTTCTAGAGCGATGCGAATTTATTATCAAAAATCCAATCCTTTAAATACAGGATTCAGCAGCAATATGCACAGAGAAATATCCGAAGGTCTTCACACCTTCAACAGCAATCAAACACATTAACCAGTGTTTAAAAATACACGCAAGTAAAGATTGTTCACAAGCACAGCCGAGCTAATCGCTAGTCAAAACAATCTTCACTAATTGCTGGTTTAATCCAGACTCCTTGCCGTCCCGGCGAGCATCTCATTTATAGGCGCGACAGAAACTTCCAGAAATATAACAGCTCATGTCATTGAACTAGTGGAGAGATCTACTACTTTCTAGAAGATTTCAGAGGGTTCCGAACTCGCCAACATGGTCGCCAATGGCGCCAACTTGGTCACCAAATTGATGTCAACTTGGCTCTAGCGCTAAGATTTCGCCAAGTTCTCATTGAATCGCCATTATAATGTAAGGGGCGGCATTGCTTTTGAATGGTACAATTTTAACATGAAATAAACATAACATAGAGTAATATAAATGCATTAAACACTCAAATACAAATTATTTACACTATTTACACAAAATTCGTAACAATATATATTGTAAAATCCAGTGTGTAATGCACACCCATATTTTCAAGCTGCATTTAACGTGCCCCCCCTTCCTCTTTTTACTAAGGAACCAGAAGTGTGCATGTATAATGCTTGTATGTTTTAAGTAATTTATTTGTGTTATTATCCCAAAATTTTGAAAAAATAGTATTCTATTAGAATCAAAACCCTTTTTTACTTCATTAGGTATGTTATTTCTTTCAAATATATAGCATTTTGATCTATTTAGAAGTTGTGAATTTTTCTTATGCTCATCTCTCTCTTTTATTTTTGAAGCTATTATTTTTATACCTGGTGTATAACACGCTCTCATAAATTTTGATCTCATTTTCTTTGTTAAATGTGTACGTTATATGCCGGATTTTACGGTAATTATTATTTTAACTCAAATTAGAAGAAAAGCGAAATAAAATGCATTTTATATAAATATCTTAAATCATGCTTGAATTATATTGAAGAGATTAACTGTTGTAAATTATTCATTAAATACTTATAAAAATAATTTATGTGAACCAATTGACATAAACAAGGGATTTTCCTCTATAATTTTTGCCTGAGGTAAATTGTGAAATTAAAGATATTGAAGGAACAGTTCTATATATAAAGATGTGGAAACTATTTGTGTGTATTGAATATATATATATACTATATTTTATTTATTATGTAACTTTTTGAGATATAAAGTTTAGAATCTCATATTAGTTGAGTAATATTTTTATTAAGAAGTATTGACAGAAAAACATGACTCATCAGTTTATATATATAAGTATGCTTTTCTCTTTTAGATACTCAAGAATATGTAATAACTTTTAAAACCTGGAATTCATACATAGAAGTTCCTGGGTGGAGAAGAGGAGATATAGCTTTTAGTTTTCGAACTTCAAACAGCCAAGCTGTCTTGATTTATCAGGCTTCCATGCAGCCCTCTCATGGATATCTACGAGTTTTGCTAATAAATGGTAAATTCTATTAGTAAATTGAACAGAATGAGTTTATAAATATTATGGCATTAAATACATGTGTATTATTTGTTATCTTTATTTAAAAATTAATTATGTAAAATTTAAATTCTTTTATTTTTTTAAATAATTACATAAATTTGTGTTATGGAAGAATTTTTTTTTTTTATTTTGAAATAAAAAGAGTTGAATAAAAATCTTTTTAATGAAAAATTTTAAATAATTTTGTTGAGCAACAACAAGAAAAAATACACTAAAGAAGTTAAAATACTTAATGTAAATGTTTGATATTTTTTTTATTTTAAAATTTTTTAATAAAGTTATGATACAATGGATGTTTAAAATTTTTAAACAAATGATCTGTGATTTGAAAAATTAATTTTTAGATCTTATTACATTTGTCATTTAAGAATTTATTTTTCATTATCTTTGTACTGATTTTTTTAACATATTTTTTATCTTGTCTTTTATAGATTATGAACTATCCTTTGAATTTACACTTAATAATATACCTCAAAAGATGAAATTGAAATCGGAAAACAGGAAATTAAATTCAGGAGAATGGCAACAAGTGTGGGTAGATCATGACTCACATCATATGAGATTTACAGTTAATTTTCAATCAGTAATGGTAGATTATGGTGAATCCCATGGCGTTGGGCCATTTGAAGGTCCTTTGTATGTTGGAGGTGTTCCAGAGTAAGTTAAGATATGATATTTATAATAAAATTTAAATTACATTTGATTTTAAATGCTTTTTATTTTGCTAAATAAATGAAGTTAGGAAAAGTTAATTATTTTTCTAATACTTATACCTGAATTTGAATCTTCGAAGAAAGTAAATTTGACTTTTGATGTTCTAAATTTGTTAATTTGTTTGTGATTTCTTTTTCATGATAACTAATTTATATAAGACATTAATTTTAAGCTTCATTATTTTTTAAGTATGAATAAAATTCTTTATTTTAATCGTTATACAATAAATTGCATGTCCTAGAAATTCAGAAGAAAATTCATCTTAAGAATTTTGTTCAAATAATACTATTTCTTTTATTTATATGGCATTGTATTCTTTATTTTTCTGTATTTTTATGTCACAGTTATAAGTCAGAATAATAAATAAACTCATTAATGCTTTTTTATAAAATCTATTAATTGATCTACTTTGAATTTGTTTTTTAAATTTAAAATGCACAAACCCACATCTGGAATTAAAAGACTGGGGTTTGTTATTTTGAATAATAATTGTGTCTTCACATTTGTGTTATTAATGGTATTAAATCTTATACGATTGTCTAGGCACATTGCTGGTGACTCTGCTATTAAAGAAGGCTTCATCGGGTGTTTCAGAGGGCTTGTAATTAATGATGTTGTTGTTGATTTATATAAACATATGACTAGAAGGTTTGTGAGTATTTGGAAAGAAATATTATATTGATACATTCTTTTTGAAAATTTATGCTTTAAACTCTTGTAGTTGGTTTTTAAAAATAAATATATTTTTTTCTCTATAGTGAATCTGCTATTGTACATGGTTGTCAGCCATCTTGCGCCTCTAATCCATGCCAGAATGGAGCAACTTGCATTGAATATTGGGGTTCATATGTGTGTGATTGTGTGAATCGTTTTGCTCATTCTGGGAAGAATTGTGAAACAAGTAAATAATACTTTTTGAAATTTTGGATTTCATTTGAATTTTTATAGTTTTATGTAATATATCTCATTTATTATTTCTTTTCATTCACAGATGAAAATACAAATGGGATGACAGTTGTTGTTCCAAAATCATACTATCATCATAAAATAGAAGGAAACAAAACAAATCCTGTTTTGGAACAAAACATTTTGTTAAGTTTTCGTACATTTGAGAAAGAAGGCATTTTACTATATGCATTTGATCATTATAACAATTTTGTTCAGCTCCATTTTGCAAACCAAAAAGTATTTTTTACATTTAACTCAGATCGTACACTTTACCAATTATCTGTGGATGTTGAAGGTATGTTATAGCATTTCAGAATATTATTTGTGTAGTTCAATACAATTTAAATATTTTAACAAAATATTTTTATGTCATATAAAATTTCTGCTAAATATTGCTTTCAAAAATTAATTAAAAATATCCACTAAAAATGTTAAAAATGATAGTTATTATTTGAACTGAGAGTGTTAATTTATGCAGATAATGAAATACTAATTTTAGTCTTTTTAGAATCAGAATGCTAAATTAAAGAGTTTTTAAAACTTTTTCTTTATGTTTATAATACTTGAAAGTATTCATTTTATTTGTATATAATTTCTTTTACTTTAAAACAAGCTGTTTATACTTCCTTAGTTATTGAGGAAAAATTTTTACAAAAGTTTGTTTTATTGGTTTGAGGTTTTGTACCCAACATTTTTAGGTGATCAGAAGTTATTTCAAGTGGTAGTGTATTGCATTTCTACACTGCAGGTCCAGGGTTCAAATCCCGGACTGGACAAGGTCGACTCAGTCTTTCATCCCTTCAGTGGGTTGATAAAATGAGCATCAAGCTTTTTGCTTGGGAACTAAACAGTGAGGGTTTTTTTGCATGAGACTGACTACCTGGTTGGAACATATGTTCATACACCTCAGCGCTTAAGGTCATGAAAACTGAGATAGGCACATTAAGCCCTGACCCTTCCTGGGCTGTTCTGCCACTGAGTTTAGTTTAGTAGAACTTATATAAATTAAAGTATTACATTATCCTAAATCTTGTCCAGATGGCAATTTTTTTTTTCAAATTAAATATAGATTTGTTTTTTATTGAATGTAATTCATAAGCATTCTGTCATTATAAATTATTTAACAAGTGCATGTTTATATTGTTAATTTTTTTTTTAAATACAGGTTTATTATTAACTGAATGTAATGCACAAATATATTGTTATTAAATTATTTTTAAAAAATTTTAGTCATTGATTTTATGGTTCCTTAAAAAAAATTTCACATGCACTTTAAATATTAATATAAGTTAAATTTCAAATTTGAAAACATTTCAGTTTTTTTTTTTTTATATTTAAATAAAAACAAGTATTTGATGTTACAATAAAAAAATATTAATAAGATTTGTTTTATTTTATTTATTTTCTGCTTTACTACTTTATCATTACATTTTCATTTTTAAAGCAAGTTATTTTTTTCCCAGATATATCCAAGGGAACCCTTGTCCAAGTCAAAGTAGAACGCCAACCCAAAAGTACAACTTTGTTTGTAAATGATAAAAATACTACAGAAGATGCAGTTATAAGATTTGTTGATAAGTATTTTAGAATGCCATGGCATAGTGGGGAAAATTTAGGTAAAAAATCCATTATTTTATATTTTATTTTTTGGTACTTGGGTACTATCGCAACCATATTGGCAGCATTGAATAAAACCACACAAATTCTAAAAACAGAATATGCTGACAGGAATATGGAGCTCGTAGTTGGAAAATATTATATGAATAATAATTAGTAATTATAAATAAATAATAATAAATATAGAAAAAAATAACTAATTTTTGTTTAATCTTGTTTTATTATTAATTTTATGTTATATTATTATTTTAGTATTATATATAAATATAATAATAAAATAATCATATTATTAATTTTATTATATTTTATTTTTTAAGAGTTCGATAAGTCCTAGATTTACATGCATTTTAGTATTTGAGCTTGCTATATCAATGAATGGTTTGGGCTTAAAATTGTGGCAAGTGGGGAAATAAGAAACGAAGCACATGGTTGCCAATTCAACCCCCACAACATGTGCAGAATTGGGTTTGCCAATTTGGGGAGTTATCTTGGAAGTTGACATGCTTGTGATAGTACATTACCTATTATTCCATGTACACAAATATCTTTATTGTTTTTGTTGTTTGTAATGCTTACAATTTTTTCATGTACATTAATAATACAAAATTTTTAAAATTGTATTTTTGAGAAAATTATTATTATTATTTTTTTGCATGCATTGCTGTGATATATATTTTTCTGTTGAACGAAAGATACTTTTCAAAGTCAAAGATTCTTTTGATTATTATTCATAGACGATGTAAAATTATTTAATTTGATATGAAAAATTACTTAATTTTTAAAAATATTTCTAATTTGTTTTCTTTAAATTCATATGAATATAATATATATGTATAAATTCTTTATTACAGAAACTGTGTTTCCTCCTAGAGGTACTTATAGAACAATTGAGCATAGTGAAATGTTTTTAGGCCATGTCGGTAGTGGTACCGAAACAAATCTCACAAAAAATGGGTTTGCTGGTTGTATTCAAGGATTCAAGATTGGAGATAAAAGTTTTAATCTTACAGAAGCAGCTCTTACTACAAATCCTGATGAAAAATATGGTAATTCAAGCTATATTTTATAAATACCTGTGTAATTTAAGTAGCAACATTAACAATATTACAATATAAATAGCAGTTCATTGACTTTGATGGTGTTTAAAAGTTCATTATTTGGAAGTATAGCTTTTGATTTCATTTAATCTTGTAAAACCACTATTGCCTCATTCGTAAAACTATGACCTTGAGACGAAAAACTTTTGGATTAAAGTTTTTAGGAAAATGTGTGTGAAATAGCTACTTAAGCTTAGTATGTTTTGAAACAGTTATGTGCAATTCTAAATTGTGATTCTAGTATAAGTTTTAAATTAAAACAACCTTAGTTTTGTGAAATTTAATTTGGGGTTGATTGTAACAAAATGTATAACATTGTGATATGCATGTGAAATGTGTAACAATTTTCTCCATACAGTATCATTATTTTGTTTTTATCATCTGGAATTATAATTATATTTTATGTTAATTGAACTGCATTACTCATTCTTTATTTTAGGATATTTTGAACAAAATACAGTCGGACCTCTTTTTAACGAAGTTGCTAAATTCCGAAAAAAGTTTTTTACATGGCAAATTTATTATAAAGATTTATTTTTTAATATACTTTAAAAACCACATAAAACAAATTTTAAATTCATAAACACTATATATTATTTAAAAAAGTAATTATTCACACTTTTTTTGAAAATTAATATCTATTCATTTATATATCTTACCTATCAAAAAAAAAAGCTGCAGGGAAAAGGGGGGGGGGACATTGTCTAGAAATACACTGTATTTTCAACTTTAAAAAATAATTTTATATTAAAACTAATAAATTTTTAATGACATTTTCTAACCACCATGCACTACCACATACATCCTTAAATTTAATTACTGATAAAATCTGTTAGTTTTATTTGAGACTTGTTTGAAAAGTAATGACCATTTCATTGCTCTTGGTGAGTTAGGCATCTGGTAAAACCAATGCAAGATCATTGATCACCATAAAATGGGCTAAAAGAGAGAATAATTTGATAAATGTCCTGAAATATATTTTAAAAAGGGGGGTGTGGAGTTCGTTAAGTAGAAAATGTATTCCGCTATTTGAAGGTTATTTTACAAAGAAAACCGTAAAATGCTCTTGGTTCGGAGAAAAAGTTTACAAAATAGAGAAATTCGTAATATAGAGGTTCGTTATATGGAGATTTGACTGTATTTAGATCATTAACAATTATGTAATAAAATTTTTTTTAAATTTTAGTATTACTGCAAGTAGCAAGTTAATGTTTACCTAAAAACTGTATATTTATTGGTTAAAGTTTTGGGAAAATTGTTTAAAATGTAACATATTGTTATCTTTTGAGCATATACTGAATATTTAAAATTTATATATTGACCATATTTTTTTTAAAAAAAAATGTTCGATTTTGAGAAATTGTAATTATACACAAGTTATGATTTCATAAATGTTTTAATAAATAACATTATATATGAAGTTTTAAATGCTCATATGGTTGGCATATTGTTTTGTTGTAGATTTGAGCCCTAGGTGCTATTAAAAACCCATTATATTCTGGGGTTGATGTTTATTTTTAAGCCTGAAGTCTTCCCATTGATGTGGTATGAAAGTTGAAAGGACCAGAGCAACTTGGTTATCATCCTTATCACCTGACTGTGATTCAAACTTACAAGTTCCATACTCAATAGGAATTGTGTATTTTTGAAATGAGATATTAATAAATAATCAATTTTAATTTGCATGGAGCGAAATACCAAAAATAGAAAATACTATAACAAAATGAAAGTCAGTATTCTTCAGTCTTGAAACATTGTACTGTAACACCCATAGAATTACATTTAATAGCAAGAAAAAAATACTAGTTAAATGTTCCATCTAAATATTAATATGTGGTATCCCTGTCTTCAGAGTCAATTTGAAAGTCAGTTCATTTATGAGGCATCCAGCTGTGAAATAACGTTTGTGACCAATTCAGGTATGACACACCAATCATGAAAAGGATAAATGTGTGTATATTTTTATGGCTCCTTCTGTTATATTTGTTTTAAGAAATATTGTTCAAGATGAAGAAAATGTTCTAACATAGAAATAGCTAACGTAAATATTAAACGTAACATAGCTGATGAATTACAAGCCTGGGATCATCATGTTGAATAATATGAGGAGCTTATATACCTCAAGTTTATCACCATATTCCCTAGATATTAAATCGTACCACATCCCCTTAACTTTAAAAAAACATAAGTTTCTTTGGTTATTGAATAATTACTTAATATGCAACTAAATTTTTTCTAACTTAAGGGTTTTTTTTAAAGAATTCTTTGAATTATGTACATATTTTTTATTGTTGTTTCTTTTCTTTTTTCTATTCCTGATGTTATATGTTATTTAATAATGTTCTTAAAATGTGTGTTTAAGAATAACTTTTTTATGTAATTTTTTTAAAAATAAAATGTAGCAATAGTTCCTGCGGAATTTATAATTAGCCTGATACTTTTTAGTAAAATACTTTATTTAAATAATTAAAATAGGATTAATATCTTTTGAATATTTTAAAATAATTTATAAACAGATACATATACCAAAGTTGTTTTTGTTAATTATATCGTGGTTTTCTTACATTGTAGAAATTTGTTACCTTTTCTAAATGTAATTATAACTTTATACCTATGAACTTTAAATATTCTTTTTTGCAAGCAAAGATATGTCATGATTAACTATTTAGTTATAAGTTTTAATTTTTTTTCCAGGGATTCTAACACCTGGATGTAATATGATTTGTGATAGTCAACCATGTGCTAACCATGGAGTTTGCATAGAAAACTGGAGAGAAAATAGTACATCTTGTGATTGCTCACTTACTTCATATACTGGAGAGGAATGTCAGAAAGGTTATTTCCTGTTTAAGGTGCTCATCTGTATTTGAAATAGGATACTGAAAATAATAAATTTAAATTAAAAATACTCTAATCAATTGCAGAAAAGGTTGATTAATCATAAATGGTACTTTCGATTTTGAAATTCATGTTGCATTGTATATCATTAAAAAGCTTTTGATATTTTGTATAAAAGTAATTTATGACATAAATTGGGTAATTTATAATCAGTCATGCATTCAGTCGTTTAAGGAAATTTCTGACATTTTTGTAAACATTTTAAAGCATTTTGTTTTTGCTTAAATTCATTATATGCACTTTATAGGTTGTAAAAATGTATATTTAATTTTTCTGCTATTTAATATTTTTAGTTCTTAGTGTTACTATGAGAGGGGGAATAATAATTTATTTTAGCATATATTAAATTAAGTGTCATATTTTGGTAACTTGTTCCTCAAGAAAAAGATGTACATATTAAAATATGTATTTATTTTGTAATGTTTAATTTACTAATGCAGAAAAAGGACAATACCTCTAGTTTTACAGTAATGAATTGCATCAATTAATAAAGCATTTAATAAAACACCTTCTTTCTACCTTATATTTATGTTTATAAAAATGGTGCGTAGTAACTTTTCCACTTTGTAAGGTATAAATACAGCAGACTTATACAAATTTACTCTCTTGTATCTTTTTTAAAACCATAATCAACAATTCATATAATTATTATTGAAAACATTGACCTCTGGTTTTCTATTTTATGAAAATGCAAGTAGCATTTTTAGAGGATACTGAATAAGTTATATGTTTAACTAATAAAGGTATTTTTTTTTAAAGTTCTTTGATCTATGCTTAAAAATAATATAAAATTGTTAAAAACCCAAATTACTTTTTTATATTTCAAACATATTTATTCACTTTTAAAACACATCTAAATTTTAATTTTTTTTTTTTTTTTTCAAATGAATCACTGCAATCAAAGTTAACCATCTTTCAAAAAGAATTGCTTATATCAAAAAGTTGAATAAGGTTTTATGTTTTATTTTGAGTATTAAGAGAAGGTAGTAATAATTATTAACTGTTAAATATTATGTAAAATAGGAAAACATATTTTCTTTACTTATTTTTCAAAATTAATACATATATTTGAAGAGAGAAAGAGAAGAGCTGTTTAGATTATGGATAAAAAAAATGCTTAAATGTTAAGAAACTTTTCCTTTTTTTTTCTGATTGCAAAAATTTGCTTACATAATCAAAAAGCATTTCTAACATCTGTGATTGTTTGTTATATGAAGAGTCTTATTTTATTCTCATCTACAAGCTATTTTTCTGATATTTCAGATATAGGTGGCAATTTTGATGGTTTGACTGTTTTGACATATATGTATGATGATGAAGATATAACTGTAGATATGCAGGATAATGTGGCTATAAGATTGGCATTTTCTACCGATGCAGCTAGCACTTCATCTCATGTATTGTTGCTTGTGCAGTTTCATATTAGGTTAGTCAAGGATATTTTTTTAATGAAGTTCATTCTTTATACTGTTCCCTAAGATGTAATTTTTTTTCTTGTATAATTTAGGAAGTACATTTTATTTGGAATCACTGAAAATCATTCGTTGTTTGTTGAAGACAAGTTATCTAATAATGGTAATAATATTTTATTCACTTTCAATGTAATTTTTAAAAAAATTTTATATGACAGAAGCATGTTTTTGAACATAAAAATCAATTTCATTACATAGAAAATATTTTAAGTCACATTTAATGAATATTTTTCCTGTGTGGAGTAGTGTTTTGTGATACCATTTCTTAATTTTTCTTTCCCTGTAGTTATTAGAAGACAAGTAAAAACCACAAATAAATGGGCAGATAATAATAGACATTGGTTCTATTTTTCATGGAAATTAGGAATTGTTACTTTCATTGTAAGTAAAACATTTAAAAGATTTCTTAGAAATTTTAACATTTGTTATTTTTTTGTAAGTAATGTACTCAATAAAAATGATTTGTAATAATATTTAGTTTAACTATATTCAACAAAATAACTGGCACCTGTGCTATGGAGTGGACTGATTTTGAGTGATGAAGTGGATATTATTTATTTTCTCTCTCCTGTAATATGAAGATATATGATATTAAAAAAAAGTTATATTGAATATGGCTAGGTATTTGAATTGCCGTCCTCTTTTTTTTAAAAAAAAAAGAATCTACATGTTTATTAATAAAATGAAATTGAGTGTAGATTTCTTAAAATATCGAAATTTTTTAAGTAATATGTATATTATTAAATAAGAATTTTTTGAAAAATTTGAGTTATTTTTAGGAAAAAAAAATTTGTTGTATATATGCATATTTATTAAAAAAATTATTTTGTCAAGAACTATTTTTCCGTTTATTTTCTTCCGAAATTTTCATTTTTAATTTGGATTACATTATTGAAAAATTACATTTTTAGGGGGAAATGTATAGTTTATGGTATAATGTAATTAAAACATGTGCATGTGCAAGTTTTTTTAATACACAGTAGTCAAACATTCCCTTCTTTTTGTACATGTTTTTTGAATAAAAAATTTTCTTTTATGTATTACTAGCTGAAGTACCTGTTCTTTGCACAGGATGATTTTTTTTTAAATAAAAACTATTTTTGATATAGTAGCTGAATTGTTAGGGGAGTAAAACCCTGTACAAAACATTGCACTGAAAAATGTGAAATAATTATATAATTAGTGCACCTCTAAGTATCTGTGAAGCCTCTAATTTTCATGGCTTTTCTTTTACTACAAATTCTTGTGTTTTCAAATAATGCCAGTTAAGAAAGTAAAAAGCTGAATAGTGCAGGAAAATCATTTGAGAACATAAGAAATAACAGATGATTGACATACATTTGGATGCAGAACAGCTTTTACAAGACAACAAACTGGAGGATAATGTTACTCAGGATCTTTTCAAATTGTATCCATACATCTTACAAAATAGATCATAAAATGAATTTTTTTAATAGCTGATAAACAACAAGAATTTCTTTGATTTTGGCTGCTGAATCGAGGGGAAAACCTGGCTTTTGTGTGTGCTCCAGAATTTTGAAATTAGATACTTAATGAAAGAAAAGTTGATTTTTATCTCCATGTTGGTGGTAGTGCCTATATGAGATGCAAGCAGCACAAAGTCATAAATTTATTGTATCACATAATAGCTGTTTAACTGCAGAGTCATGATTTGGAGGATATTTTTTCTAGTCTTCTTTTCGTCTTTTAGTTCTGTTGGAAATATCTGTCTATACTACATACTATCTCCACATTGTTGCTGATCATATATACCCAAATTTATGGCCATAATGTTTTGTGTTGGTCAAAACTATTTTCAGGTCTGTCCAATAGCACTAAATAAGAATCGTATCAGTTTGGTTTGAGAAACATGACAGAGTTTCAATTGCATCTAATATCCCCTTACTTACCCAATCTTAACTAAATTGAGCATTTATGGGACAAGGTTGAACTGTCTATTAATGCTCCAAAACACCACCTTTTAATTTGAGGAAATTAAGCACTGCCATTACTTTAGTGTTGCTCATTTTCCTTCTCAACTGTTTTAACAATGTGTAGAGTCCATGCCTTAAAGAATATCTGCTTTTGTCAATTGCTTGAGTAAGTCCATCATGATATTAGTAGTGAAATTGCAGGATGTTCCTAATTTTTTGGTCACTGTGAATGTATATATATTTATACTTAAATCTTAGATTTATGTGTAGTTTCAAATTATAATTTTGTGTTGCAAGTTATTTAGCATTATTTTAAGGAATCTTTTATGTTGTTTTATGTATTCAGTATGTTCATTTTGAAATTTAAGCACTGGAAAAAATTACCAAAATTACATTAAGATTCCACTTAAGAGAATTTGTTTATGAGTTTACAAGCGACTTACATGCAGGCTATTTATCCCTAAATCGGTTCTTATAGTTTATTATTATTACTTTTACGTTATCTCATTTTGAGTATCTTTCTGACATTTATTACATATATCTACAAAACCAAATGATTTTGGTATATGTATAAATAATTTGAATACTTTTTGGTTCTACTTTTTGTTTAACTGTGATGTACTGATGCTATTATATTTTTTTTATTAAATCTAAATATAATATGTTTGTTTTAATAATGAGTAATATTTTAATTTGTACCTCATTATGTTTTATACTTAAACTGTAAGTTTATTATTACTTAGTTTATTTGATGCATTTTTTTAAATTGGGCAGCATACATTGATATTGGAAGGGCTTTTTTTCTATCCCTTTGGCAAATTGTTTTCTTATTAACTTATCATTTCATAGATTGATGGAGAAAATTTTAATCCGTATATTCAGTTCATTGATACAAAAAGTGAATTATTTGAAGGAACATCAAATCTGTTGCATATTGCTGGTTTGCCTGCTAATATTGAATATCCAGAGTATAAGAATTTCAAAGGTTGTATTTCAAGTAAGTATGAATAAACTTTTTTATTTTCACTAATTAATTCATTTAAAATAATTGAAGGATTTTTTAAAAATATTTGCTTGTGGAATTAATGGTGATTATTTACTGTGTGTGTGTGTATTAAAAGTTCTTTAATTTTACTTTTTACTCTTTAAGTTTCAATCTTGTTGAATTGGGTCCATACCTTTTTTTTTATAAGAGAAAAAAAATTGAGAATTTATTGAGGACCTTCTTTTCATTTCTGAATCTATCTCATTAAATATATAATGCATTTTTTATTTTCCATCATTTTAATTTAATGTTAGGATTCAAATCTATTTTTCATATCAATGAAATGTTTCATTTGAAACGGCTGAATTACTTTTAATTCAATTTATTTTAATTTTGTAATCTTTTCATTGCAGATGTTATGATAGAATTTGGAGATCTTAGATTGACACCTCTTGAAACAGCTTTTGGCTACAAAAAAGGTTCTCTAGACAAAGTCAGAGTTGAAGGCACTGTGAATGAACGAAAATGTGCTGCATTTGCTCAAGTATCACGGCTAACTGCAACTTTACCTTCTAACATACCGCCTGAAGTAAGTGGTATTAAATATTAATATATCTATTAAATTCTTTTGGGGCATAAGGCAATGGCCAAGTCTCTAGAATTACAGTGTTATCTCTGTACTAAATGGAATTTAAGTGATATTACTTAAGATTTACATTAATTACACAGTGCGGCAAATAAGTTTTAAGACTTGTCCCAGAGGGCAGGCTGTAATGGTGCTATGAGTGCAAATGTGCATGTGTCATAATGTTCATGGTCTGCTGACACGCTGTGAACAAGTTGATAGCATTTGGTTAAGTAGCAGAGAGATGATGAGTGTTCATTGCAGAAGTGAATTTTTTTCATGTTGATTTTTTAAGATGGGTAAAAGAGCATTTTATGCAAAACTTGGTAAAAGTGCTCCAGAAACATACCAACTCATGAAACAAGTTTACCGTGACTGTTTAAGTAGATCAAACGTTTTTATGTGGGACAAATGTTTTTTGGATGGAAGTGATGCGGTAGAAGATGGACCAGCGTAGTGGAAGACCAATTTCATCTAAAACACCTGAAATTATTGAAAAAGTACAAAATTTCGTGGTAAAACAAATGCTGTGCATCATTTAGAATGATGGCAGATTCTTTAAACATCTACAAAGAAACAATTCGAACCATCCTGCATGAAAATTTTGGCAAAACAAAAGTGTGTGCTAAATTTGTTCCACACACTTTTTATCCTAAACAAAAAAGCAATGAGAAGTGCTCATTGCAGAAACATCATTTCAGCCACGGAAAATGATCCAAACTTCTTGAAGTCCATTGTTACAAGTGATGAAACCTGGTGTTTCCAATATGACCCTGAAGTGCAGAATGGAAGTCAGGATATTTATCATAAGCCAAAAAACAAGGAAAATTCCATTAAAAACCAAAACAATGCTTTTTACATTCTTCAATGCCAGGGGTATTATCCACAAAGAATTTGTTCTAACTGGACAAGCAAGCATTTAAAGCGTTTGATGGCCAGAATTTGTCGCATTCGTCCAGAACAGTTGGTGGAAACTTGGTTGGTTGGACTGAAAACAGTTGGTGCTTGTTACATGAAAATGCACTCAATCTCACCTCCCTTGTTGTTCGTCGATGTTTGGTAATAATGTCTGTGTGTTGAACCATCCGCCGTATTCACCTAATTTAGTGCCCTGTGACTACCCCTTGTTCTCAAAACTTAAAATGAAGTTAAAAGGATGTTATTTTGAGGATATTTCGACCTTACAAGTAGCTTTGATGCATGCTTTGCAAGCCATTCCACAAAGTGATTTACAACAGGTATTCGATTCCTTAATAAATCGCTATACCATGTGTATTGTAGCCGGATGGTCCTATTTTGAATAAAAAAAACCAAAACATTAATTAATATCTTGTTAATGTATCATTTTGTGTACACAGTCTTAAAACTGATTTGCTGCACTGCACAGAATAATTATGGAAATCAATTTTTGTATTTTATGTGGCTGCTGTAGCTTAGTGGCTATGGTCACAGATTTGTGGCAGTATGTCAGGGATTTGAGCCCTAGTGTCAGTGAAAACCCACCATTTAGAGGGGCTGCTGCACATTAAATAGGTTGAGGCTCAAAGCTCTCATGTCATGGTGTGAAAGTTCTTAGAGGGACCACCTCAAGTGTCTTTCTCGTCACTTAAACATGGTTCAAAATTGTGAGGTCTGTCACCAATGGCCCTTATTTTGCTTTATAATGCAACGTTACTAAACATTCACTCATTACTGTGTTGTTATGAATTTATTTTAGTTTTGATTGACTATCAATACATATTGATGGCTTGGCAACTTATTTTAGAGGTTGTCAAATTAAAATTGTCTGTTTTTCCAAGAAGGCCATTCTATTGTTCAATTTTACCTACTTTTCTTACTATCTCTTGGAATTTTAAGAAATATAGAATTTATATGAACTAGTCTGTTAATGTACTAGTCTGTATTTGCTTAATAACTGCTAATTGTGTATTATACTGGTGTGTAAAAATTAAGGATGAAACAGTTTTTCTAATGTAGCATTGTACAAAAGTTTCAAGTACACAAGTAATACTATAAGACCTTGCTGATGGAAGAACATGGAAAAAATAAAATAAACTTTCCAAACAAGAAATTTAAAGGATATAAAGCAATTTTATTGAAAAATTAGCCTGGAATATAATTGAACTAAAGACCAAAATATTAATGTAACAGGTATAATAGACAAGAAAAAAACCAGCATTTAATAGGAAATATGATCATCATTGACTGCTATGCAGGATTTCCATCATTTGTTCATGCTAATTTAAAGGCTTTCAATGAGCTATTAAGGGTTTTTTTTTTTTTTTTTTTTTTTTTTTTCATACTTCTTGTAGCACCAATCATTACTGGGAGCCGGTGATGTGCTGCCAAGTGCCTAAAATGTTCCACATATATTCAATTGGAATTCAAATTTTTGAGGACATGGCCTGACCTATCCATGCATTGAGTATATTCACTCTCCATCTACTCTTCAAAAGCCATTGTACATTGAAACTGAGGGCTTGTAGCTCCTCGAAAACAGTACATTTCCTCATGACCTTGGTACAGTACCTGACATCAGTTTCTGAATCTTTGAAACATGTAAATTTCACACAGTATGGGTGCCAAGCATATCTCTCTAAATGAGGTCTTCTCAAACCAATGCCTTTCAATGATTTTGTAAGGTTATTGTGTATTTTCCACTCTCCCCAGATTTGTATACATCCAGAATTGCTAATTAGATTAAATCTGGTTTCATCCTTAAAGAGAACTTGAACAGCATTACCAGTTTGCTTAATTCTTGTGTTTACAGTAACAAAGAAAACATATTTTTGATGAACCTTTATTAATAGCACTGTACAAGTTGTCATGCAACTTGATCATCGTGCTGCTTCCTGGCCACAATTAAACATGATTTAGGTCATCCAGTATTCTATTACTTATGTACTGGGAGTTCTACCACTGTACACCATCTATCCCTTCTCACTTGTAAGGCAATGTACTGTTGCTTGTGGCTGGCTGTTATTGAAGCTCTGGACTGAAGTTCCTGTTGTTTCAAAATGCTCTCTTAACTTATGAGACTAATCTGTTAGTAATCCCTAACTCTATAGCCATTTTAAAGTCCCACTTTGATCTTTCATCTTCCCAATGATTCAATTTTAGGTGAGCATATCTGGGTGTCTTTTGTAGGATTGCCTATTGGACAATCACTCAAATTAAAATCATTTAAACTAATGTACACCATGCAATAGCTTTCACAGAAATTCTGATCATGTACTGCCAGTATGTTGTATATCCTACAGACACTAGCTCAATAAGTCATGCTGCATATATATGCATTCTGTACTGTATTTAGTCTCCTGATCAATCTTTTAGTCTGTCCTACTTTCTTGCTCTGCTGTTATGACAAATTTCTCTGTTTCACCCTTAATTTTTTCTTACTACTGCATTAAATACATATTAAAAAATTTTCCCGAAATAATTTTTGCTTGTAAATGTCTGTTATAGATACAAGGCCCAGAATGGTTTCCAGAACCTCCATCTACTTCTGAATATCGAAGTATATTCTCAGATATGGCTGTTACACCTCTGGAAAGTATCAGTAGAGCAAGTAACCGTAAGTATATCTTATCCTGTACCAAATTTTAAAATTATATTGTAAAATAGAATTTCTTTTAATACCTAAAAGGAAAAAAATTACTATTAAAAATTAAATATTGAAGAGGACATACCATTCTCTCTCAAACTGTGCTTTGATTGAAATGTTATGATATTAAATTTTGCAATGTATAGTTTTGTTTTGGAATAAATACATTAACACCCTTTTTTATTATCTAATAATTTAAACTTTTGTTAGTAAAAATACATTAGTAATAGTACTAAACTTTAAAATAATATCATTTTTATTAAAATTTTACTTTTTTATAAGTTTGTAATTTTTTTTATCTGTAGTGACAGTTTTTCTGTTTTGAAAAATAAGTATGATTACCTGATATTAAAAAAAATGATGAAAATCAACCTTTTTTTTCTGTTTAAAGTGTTGATTTATGTAAAGTTTAATTTCATTTTTTAGAGAAAAACAATACTAGAATGACTATTAATTTGTGTGAAATTGGAATTCTGTTTTAACTAGTTACTTAATTAGTATATTTTGTTCATAGGTGTTGCTGCAGTGATGGGTGTTTTACTTATAATAGTCTTGCTTGCTTTAATGTTCTATATATACCGTATACAACGTCGTCACAAACGACAGCGTTTAGGAGAAGAATATGAGATTTTTAAAAAAGGAAAGAGGAGAACAGTTAGTGGAGATCGCAGTGGTAAAGGTAACAAATAAGAAAGAGGAGAGGAAGTTGAACTTTTTTCCTCTAAAATTCAGTTTTTGTATAAAGAACTTAGGAATTAGTGTCTTGTATTTAGTTTTCTTTATCCGATTAACCATAGCTAATGTTTATTTTTGTATCTATTTTTGAAATAATATATGAATTAGTGAATTATCTTTTTAAATATAAAATTGTCCTTGATTTGCTTTAGCATTTTGTTGTATATGTTCAAAGTATCCTTATTGGGGAGCAGGTACATTTGAGCTTGGCTTTAATTTAAAATAATTTTTAATTTAATAGTTAGAACAATGCGTGACTTACTTCTGGGCGGATTCTAAAATTTTTGACAATACTTACGTTGTATGAAGTCATGCTGACTTATAAGTAATGTTTTCCCAACATTAAATCATAACTAAAGATATTCCACAAATAAAAATTTATCAGGCTAATACTCATACTTGTCAAACATGTGTGATATTCATCACAAATCTTGCATTGTAAATGTAATAAAAGGCTTATTAATTAATTCTTCTTCCTTTTTTGCCTCAACCATTTTTGAGAAAATAATTTTGAGGTGTCTCATAGTTTCTCTCTCTATATATAAAAAAAGTTTTTTTAATGGTGTAATCAATCTATTACATACTATTGCAACAATGCCAACATTCAAGATAACCCACCAGGTTGGCAACCTCAATTTCTCATGTGTTGTATATGCTGAATTGGCAACCATATACTTCATTTCATATAATGTTGCCAATATGGTTTTGATAGTACTTTATTGCATGAGAAGAAAGACATTGTTGCATACAAAGATTTATTAACAATCAATGGAATTATATATATAAATACCCCCATCTTTCCAGGAAGCTGCAGATTTATCAAAATTTGAGGATTTTATCAGTAAAGTGTTGGATGATTCAGCTGCTTTGATGAATTTAACTGAAAAAGAACACCACAAATGAATTTTGCAAAAAAAAAAAAAGGAAGAAAGAAATAGATCCACATAATACATGTAAATTACAGTTTTACAATTTGATCGATGAGTATGAATAGTTGTATAATTTGTACAATTGATTACTCCGCCATCAGGTGGAAAGGGGCTACCGCCCCCCTCCCCCAGATTATTATAATTTATAGGTTTCGAAGAAGGTTAGCTGAGTTGTCATGGGCTCACCCATATTGTTTTATTTGAATCACTGGTTTGAGCTTTGGTTATATTAAAGACCTGTCATGTTGAGAGGCTGATACATATAAAATCTTGTGCTCAAAGTTCTCATGTTGTCATATGATCAGGTGTCATATTTTTCATTTGTGACCATGATTCAAACTTGCCTAACTTTTGTGGTGCTTCTATAACTGATTGAATTCATGATTTCATTATCATTTCTGTGTTAGGTTCAGAATACCAACAAGTACAAAAGGATTTCTTTTGTAACATCCCATCAAATAAATATTGAAAAGGATCATACAAGATTTGTTATTCAATACTGTATCCTTAAATATATTAATTAACGTTAATACAAATTTTATTAAAAATAAACATAAATTACTCATTTTTTTTATCATATCAAACTTTTCTTAAATAATAATTTAATTCCTTTTAATGATTAATTGTTTTGTCACTGAGAAATGGTAGTTAGACAACATTAAGTTAAACGTTTTCAATTATTATACAGGATTTCTAATTTCCTCTTTATTTTAATTGAACTTTTTGACTATATATAAGATTAAAAAATTTCAGTAGAACATTCAGTAAAGAACTGCTTCAAACATGTTTTATGTACAAGTGTTTCTTACTTTTTTCCCTATGTTTAATTATATTTGTTTTGAAATTAGTGCATAATTGTAGAGAATTGTATATTAGTTAAAAAAATTTCACTAATCTAAACAAAAATATTTTATTTCAGCTGTAAGTTTTTCTTCTGATGATGATAAAATTGATGATTATGCTCTCAGTTCTCAGCCTTTAGTACGTTTTCATGATAGTCCACCTGCATATACACCTTCAGTTAGCTTTAAAAAGCCAACTTTCATGCCCTCAGAACCTAATGGTGGAAATGTACGATTTAATTCAGGTAAGTAATTACTTTTTGTAATGAAGTTTTTTCAATGTCATTCTGAATTTTTTTTTATGTGTATTGTGGGAAATATTTCTTTTAAAAAATTTATAGTATACATTATTTATATACTATATAATCCACATGTCTTGTGATATATTTCACATTTATAATTTTTGCTCAAATGGTTTTCCATGTTTTTCTTTATTATTGAGTGATGGAATATAAAAGTATTTACACAGTGTGTGTGTGTGTGTGTTTTAAAAAATTATGTATTAGAATTTTGTTTATGCATTTCTTTCTTTACTTTTGATAATCTAGAAGCCCCAGAAGATTCAATAGAAATGGCACCTTTACGCTCCACATCTTCCCAAGAACTTGAATGGGATCCTGCTGGTGCACAGCTTGTTAGTGCTGTTAGTATACTTTTTATTATATTTGTTATTAATTGTTATTGTATAGTTTTCTTCAATTTTTCTTGTGCCCTTTAGTAAGTATTTTCTAGCAACTTATTTATAAGGTACTACAAAACTTATTGAAACAATAGAAATAGTAAAGCATGACGTGCTTTTTAATACCCAACATACATCTAAACTGATTAAGTTTGTGGGGGGGGACTTATTTTTTTTTAATAACAGAAGAAACATCTTGTTTAAATTATTACCTATGAGAATATTTGTGCAGTTTCTATTGCCTGAATTTTTAAACTCCAAACTCGCCTTAGAATTGTTACTGGCCATAGAGAATGCTTCCATATTTGAATACATAGAAACGATCTTATTGGCCATGTTAGCGATATTGGCTAACATATCTTGACTAATTGCCTGAATATCTAAGACTACATGTTGAAGCCAAAACGTTTTCAGCACATATTCTAGGAAGGGGCTCACAGCTGAATTTTGCATGTGACACAAAATTTGCATGGATTGTTTTTTTTCCAAGTTGCACCTCCAATAACAGTTTCCTTAAACAGATTTCTCTGAATTCTGGCAAGCAGGATAGTAAAACGTTTTTGATTTTGCCTTATTTTGAGAGTCCAGAGGATTCATAAGAACATATTTGATGCTTTCCAAGGCATTTGCATCTAATGTTGAGATCACTATATGATGCATTATAGAATCCTGAGTGATTCTTCTTTTAACAAATTGCACTTTAAGAGTTAAATAAATCATAATTTCGGCTTAATTTTCAAACAGGGTGAAAGTTTCACAGCCACTCTGCTTATTTCAATTGGCAAAGACATCAGTTTTATTTTCTTCAAAACTGTTATGCATATCTTTATAGGTTTTATTAAAATAATGATTGTAATTAAAGGTCAAAATTTAATCACTTTTGCTGATGACCAATGCATACTTGTCAGTTTTTATGCTTCGCATGTACAATTTACACTTTGCAGCCTTTTATTTTGCATTTTTGCCTAGATCATTCATTTTTACTCATTTTTGCAAAATTTTCATCTTTTACCAAAAATTTTCTTTTCTATGCTCTCATTAATTGTTTCTGCTCACAATAACTAGAAAATAAGTAGATGCACTGTATTACTCATATCCAGACAGTTTTTAAAAAAATAATGGATTTTGCATATTATTAGCTCTTGGTTTCTAACAGATTCTTAGACAGAATTCTGTTTAGCAAAACATTTTTAAAATTTTTTTTACACTATAGCTACTTATTAGAACTCCTCTCATTCTGCACTTTGTTCATGTTTGTATTCTTTGCATTTCATATTGCCAAAGAATTTGTTTTCATCAAGAGTTCTCTATGCCACACTGTCTCGCATAAGTAAAATATGCTGCCAAATGTGTAAAGAAGGTTATAAAAAAAATTGATTGTATCAATGTATTCTAAAAAGGGAAAAAACAGGCATTCTGTGATGTATGTCATGCTGACATGCATTTCTCATGGTGGTCAATGTATTGCCCATCATGTGAAATCTAAAAAATACATTGCAAATAAGAAATCAAATTGAAGTTGCTTGAAATTGGACCATTTTTTCAAGGATCATTTTCAGTTAAATGTAATGAGCTGAAGTACTATTAATACCTTTCCTTGTAAAATATAAATGCTATTGTTTATGCCAGTCCTCTTTTGGAAAATATACTCATGTCCAAAACTAAGCTCACAAAATCTAGGAAAACTGATGAACTTTGCTGTGTTGCCTCAAAACTTGGCACAGAAACACATTGCAGTGTGAGAAAGAATATAGCAAAATAACCATATTGAAAATATTTTAATTTTGAATTCAGATACAGGGTATATCAAAAAGTGTGAAATCAAAGAGAAAGCATTTAACTCATTAAAAGTCTGTATAATTTGAAGTGTGATCACCGTGCTCCAGTATACAAACTTCATAACAAGCGTCCATACTGTTAATGAAGGTGTCAATAAATATTTTTTGCAACAGAGCTCATCCTTCTAAAAGCACGACTTTTGACTCCTGGGAGGGGGCTACGCTGAGAAATGACTTTTCATAGACCATCCCAAATATATTCAATAGGATTTAGATCCAGTGACCTTGAGGGCCAATTCATATTGCGAATATCCCCTCCTAAATGAAATTCATCCACAATGAGAGTTTTGTGCAGCTGCTCATTTTCATCCATAAAAATGTAGTCCAGTCCCATAGCACCCAGAAAAACCATATATAGGCCTCCAGGATCTCATCCATATAGTACTGTGAGTCGACAATACTCATATTAAAAACATACAGGGATGTACGACTGCCCGGCATTATGCCACCACACACAAGGATTCCTTTGCCACGAAATCTGTCGATCTTTGTTAAATAGGAGGGATGAAAGTGAGCTCCACTTTCTCTCCATATGAAGATCGACGAAAGTTACTTTGTCTGGAGAATTTGGACTCATCACTGAAAAGAACTCGCCCCATTCTTGTGGTGTCCACACGACTGATGTTTTCAGCTCCTCAATATCCTGTCTTTCTTGTTGGATGCAGTCAAAGGGACATACAAGACTAGATGCAGGGCCTAGAGGACAGTCTCTGCAAGACAGCTGTAGAGCATTTGCCTGGAAATTCTTCTTCCAGACTCAACAGCAAGGTCACAAGCAGGCTGAGGAGCCATTTTCAACCTATGTCGTTGTGTGCTTAAAGCCAAGTATGCTTCCTGTGCAGATGTTGATGCTCTGTGGTGACTTTGACTGACCTTTCTGATGACAGTACCACTTGTTTGGAATTGATTCCACAGCTGGGAGACCACTTTTGGGCCACTTGTAACCATTAAGCCACCTCCGCTTGAGACTGGCCACCTTCAATCCTCTCCATCTCAAGGAATCATCTGAGCAATTATGAGAAGTCATCCTCACTGCTAACAGGCTAACTTGTTTGTTTTAATGCAATATTCACAAACTGCAAGAAAAACTGTCATATGCTTAAACAGTCTCTTTCCAGTAATTCTACAAAAACTAACATTAAACAACCTCTTTTCCGAAACTGAAGGTTGATATGTAACAACCCGTTCTTCAAAATACATCAAATACAAATTCTAAAAGCTTTTCTTGAGGCAATTGTGATCTTAATTTTGGACACATGTGTATTTTTAAAGCCTGATTTTGCTGAGCAGTATTTATGTGGAAGAATTAAGAAATCTGCCAGTATTAGAGAACTAGCTCTAGTCGAAAAGAATATAAGACTCAATGCTTAAAACAAGGTCCTTTTGCAACAACATTTGATTGCAGAAATACAAACTATGTATTATATTCCATTGTGATCACTTTCTTTGATCTTTCAAAATAGCATTTTTTGCTGTTGGAAATTGCACTGGAGAAATTATTAGCACCAACTTATAAATGAATTTAAAAAATGTGGTATACCTTTTGAACATATAGTTTTATTTAAGGCAAATAATGATGCTGTAATGCAAGGGGGGAAATGGAATTATTACTTATTTAAAGTAGGAGGTGGGGAAAACTTAATGTGTTTCCCTTGTCATTTAATACATTTGACATCAGAAAAGGACACTGCCTTTAAAAGTTGATATGAAGCTCATAGGTATGTTGCACTGTTTATAGTTTTCATAAAAATAAGACATAGGCATAAAAATTTTGAAGTATTCATGTATTCAGATTATGGCTGGGTTGTTAACTTCTGTATATGTAATTATTTATTTATTTATTTTGTAACAGTAATTTAAAAGTTGAAGTTATTTCATTGTATTTTTTTCTATATAAAAACATCTTTATAATGAAGTCATTACTTGTGGGTAAGAATGTACATGCCTTTAAAGGTACCTTAGTCTATGGGTTTTTTATAAATCAAGTCACAATACAAAGTCTAGTACTTATGAGTAATTTATTATCAAAATATCTTTGTTGTGAAATTTCTTTTCAATGTTTTAAAAATATTTGTATATCATGCATTGATTTAAGTTTCCTTGAAATGTCCAACATACCTTACACTTTGGTATCATCAAAAGTGTTTGCAGGTATGATTTTTCCCTCTCCAATTTTTGTGCTTGATAATTTTTGGTAGAATCAAAATTTGTGAAAAAGAAATATACATATGAATATATCTTAGTTGAGTTATATTGAAAAATATTCATTAAATGATTATCTTGTTGATTCCTTGATAATAATTTGGTAAATTTTTTAATTATCTTTTTTGCTTGTTGAATACCTTGCATTTTCCCTTTGGTTAAAAAAAATGATCAAATTTAATTTTTGTTTATTTAATTTGTTTAATTAAATGCTTTCAGGCCATGGACGATATGAATCCAGATGAATCGGAAAAGCAAGCTGAAGGAGAGAGTGATGATGAAGAGGGACCTTTGCCAGAGTTGAAAAATCAGTTTGCACCTTTGGCATCTGCCAGTGAAGTAACGATCAATAGATTGAGCCAAACATTTGCATAAAAATAAGCACCTGGATTATATAATGTGGATTTCATTTTTTTAAAAGTGTATTATTTTTTCATCATTATCATAAATGTTAATATTTTGAGTTACTTTTTGTTCCACAGATATTAATAAAACTTTGCTTCATCCAAACAAAAATATTCATCGATATTCTTATACAAATCAAATCTTATTTGAAAATTTTGAATTTCTGTAAATTATTTGAAAAATGTTTCTGTGAGTATACCATTGTATGAAAACCATTATAAAGCATGTTAACAATTCTCAGGATGTGTTAACTACATTCCTTAGTTAATTGATAATTTTCTATAAAATAAAAAAAAAATTTTCAGTAGTGAGATAAATTCCCTTTCTGTGTTTCAATCAATAAGTTTATAAATAGATTTTTGTTATGTTATAATGATATGAAGAGAAATTTAAAATTTTATATTCCAAACTCTTTTCACTTAGTCTTTTCATTCATGTATATTGCCAGTTTTCTAAAACATTCCTGTGATATTGAAACATTCCTTACATTTAAATATTAGATTTCAGTATATATGTGCACTTGCAGTATTTATATATATGAATTCTTTATATTTATATGCTGCCAATGTGTATGTATTCATATTTGTCCCAAGTATTATATTTTCTAAAGAAATTAAAAATTATATTGCTTCAGAGATTTGTGCCGATATAGATAATAATGCTTTTTAGAAGGGAAAAACTAGTTCAAATGCTTAATCTTTTCCTTTAAAAGAAAAAGAGATTCAATATGTGAGGTTAATCCAATACTAAGTAAATAAGTGCTTGTTTCATCTTCAGAGTTTTGAAAATGGAATAGCAATAGCTTTTTATGTAAATACCCGTTGAATAGGTAGTTTTAAATTTAATTATTTTTAATTTTTTTTATGGAAAGCTAAGAATTTTAATAATTTAGGTTATATGCTATTGAATTCAAAATTTAATTGTGATTTTATATCTGCATTTTATGAAATGAAAATGTATATCTTTGTGATAAAACGTATGCATCCGAAAGTAATTTGTATACTTTGTAGCAGGCAATAGGCTCAGTGTCTGGTGGTTTGCAATGTGCAATAAATAGTTTATTTAAGAGCTAAAAGTATTGTTTTTTTGTCTGCATAGTTGTACCTATTAGCACTGTGCAAATTCTGTGGGATGGAAGGTTGTAAAAAATTGATGTATCTCAAAATCACTAGTCAGTGAATGTATTTTGCTATCATATTGAGATTTTAATAAATCATTTTTCTTATTTGTAAGATTTGCCTTCATTTTGTGTTTGAATTTTACCATTCAGGTTATTTTTTTATATTACTTTTCCAATATTTATCCTTCTAACACCAGAGGTGGCTAACCTTTTTGGGAAGAATCTCACTATCTGGTAATGAATTATGCATGCCACTTCCAACTTTTCCAGCAAACTAAAAAATATAAAGAGTTGAAAAAATGTTACTTATGAGATTTTTTTTAAATACAAATAGCCCATTTTTTTATGCAAGTGTAAGTAGTAGAAATTTAATAATATAATAAATAAGACAAAAGTAAAAACTTAGGTTTTATTGTCAGTAAACTTTTTACAGGTTTAGTCAGTTAGATGAGGTATAAAATAAAAATGAGTCACTTGAAACATTCAATTCTATGTAATTATTAAACAGTCAGTTTTTGCTTAATGTGGCTTTCGAATTTTAAAACGCACTTTCTCTAATTCCAAAATCTTGCACTTCCGTTGTTAAACCAGTGCACATTATAATTAAGGAGTTTCTTCTATTATAATTTAACTAATTAAGTTTATTTGAAATATTGTTTTCCTCTCAGTCTATCACATTTCAATAAAATTGTAAAAAAATTGTTATATATCGTCTTTTTTAATTTTTCATCGATTTTCTCTTGCTGTGTGTTGGCTTCTACAGTTCTTGCATCAAATTTTTATCCTTACGTAATGGGAAAAAACCTTCGTTTCCCCTGTTTTGATTATTTAAAAGCATGTATTTCTTAAAATCCGGTTTCTCTTTAGTTTGTTTATGAATGAAAAAATTAATTACTGAAAATTATGAATGGAAGTGCGATTATAATAAAATATTATTGAAAATACAGTTACAAAACAAACCATAATTTTGCTTTAGTTTAATTCTATTATAATTTATTAATAGTAAAAGAATAAGATTTGTGTATGCATGGCTAACCATGAGATGTTATACCTAAAAATCCTAGTGCAATAAAAATTTAATAGCTTTAAAAAAAATTCAGATTTATCAAGAAGAGGGTCACATCTTCACTTACACAGTAACTCTAAACTTTTAAATATATTTTATAAAATTAGATTAATAATACAATTAAATTAAAATACAATGTCAAAATTAAACTGAAGCTGTTATAAAATACAAGCAATTCTAATATAACAAAATATATTTCTATTAAAATATTTTTCACAGATCAGGTCTACTGCAGGTTAACATTGTGTGGCATTTATCGTCTTGAAAATTAGTAAAATCTGTGACTACAAGAGACAGATAGTTTCAACAATAGTTTCATTTCTTTTAAAAACAAGTAATATGAAAAAAAAATTTAAGTCAATTCCTACTTAGATCAACAAAGAAAATTTTTATTTTAGCTACTTTTTATTAAATAGTTACAATTAATATAAATATGTATATACATATGACAGAATCACAACATTATATATAAGTGGTAATTAATTTTTATTAATTATCATCAAAGTATCGTACTGTCATCCAAAACACTTGTGTTTATAAAATTTCAGTTCAACTGAATGCTTTAAAACGTTAGAAAAAAATCTTTTCAAGTTTTGACACAAGTCGCCAAAAATGATGCCAATGTGGCTGTATTTGTAATTCTTTAAATAATTAATTTTAATCAATTAATTTTTATTAATTGTTAAATTACTGTATTGTCATCCAAAATAATCATGTATATAAAATTTCAGCTCAATTGACTGCTTTAAAATGTATTTTATTAACAATTGAAAATTCCATGAAGATAAATAAATAAATATATAGAGAGTGTGATCTAATAGTAGGAATTGAAAAAAGGAGATGATATTTAAATTCAAATTTTCCGAGGTTTGTAGACCTTCTAAAAAAATATGTAAAGTATTTCATTTAAAACATCTTGCCTTAAAAAATTGTTTAAAAAAATATAAAAAATTTAGATTGTGTCTTCTAGAAAGATGAATGAATTTTACATTATAAGAGCCTTGTAGTTGATTGAAGAAACAATTCATGAAGAATACGAAGCAGATATTCTTTGCTACAGATTCTACTGTTTAGCGACATGAAGTTATGAAAACTCTGGGAATGTTACAGCTCTAATGGTAGTACACTTCAGGTCATCAATATTTTAAAAATCTCTTCATATTTGTATAAATCATTGCTTAAACAGAGTACTTACCATTGAGATTATTAAATACAAATCTCTTAAGGAACGCTTTTTTAAAAAAATGTCAAACTATCATTAACCCTGACTTTTATCAATAAAATATGATTTAATCATTTTAGAGAATATGCAGAAAAAAAACTCATGAATTTGTCCAAAGTAATTGCATAAAAAAGTTTAGCCAGATGCAGAACGTCAGGTTTGAACTACAGTAAAGTAGAGTATTACTGGAAATTGCCCAAAATATTATTAATTTTAAAATGAAAGTTTTCTGTAAATATCATTAGATATTTTTGTGTGTATTAACTTAACATAACTTGAGCAGAGTATTTAACAATAGTCTCAAGAAGTCTATTAGCTTAGGTGCGGGAAGATTTTTGAAATGATAACTTCTTTAGGCGCGTTTTGCTGAAGAGTGATTGTAAATGAAGCGTTAGGTTTGAGTGCGTTACCCTGATTCGGTTTTTCTCGGCTGTAGTCTGAAATCGTGCTCGGGTCGGTGACTCTCGCTTGATTTTAAATTGAAAACTTTTGGGGCGT
>BMAV01018337.1:51819-82801 GCA_019973955.1 Trichonephila inaurata madagascariensis | reverse complement strand
TATGGAAATAAATAGTTAACCTAGAGCTGAGTGAAATCATTACAGTACCAAGTCCCTTCTAACATCGATCCACAGTGCGCTGCCAGTTCAGCTTTTTAACAAACAAACAAAAAAAAACCTTTTTTAATGCGGTATATTAGGCTCCAACACGAATTTTGCTAACAGATGAAGTATGTTTGTAAAGAGTAGATATTTATGGCCATCGATCAACACACTATGCACTAACATTCTATTTTTCTTAAGCCATGCTGTGTTATCGGGAAATCGGGACTTGATTTTTCAATAACTATTCAAAAAAATTCAGTATATTTATTCAATTTATTATAAGTTTTATTTTAAAAAATCCATAAGAAAATTTGTTTGATTAATAGAATTATATACGGGCTGCAGCCGCCCGCTTGCGGTGCACGCGCTGCACATCTGCTAGAATTGCCCCTATGCAATATTAAAAGAAAAATGCAAACAGCATGGCAATAATAATTTTAAGCATTTTCAGGGTATTATTCACCACCAGGTACTATGATCTTAAGTTTTAAACATAGGACATGTTTTAAAAATAGCCACCAGAATTGTAAATTATATTCGTGAACATAGACTTAATCATCGTCAGTTTGCTTTATTTCTGAAAGATATAGAAAATGAATACAACGATCTATCATATTATGTAGAAATTCAATAGCTTTCAAATCACATAGTGTTAAAATGATTCTTCAAACTCTTGGACAGAATTATAATTTTCTTCGAAACAAAAATATTCTGAATGTGACGAATTAAAAGATGAACAATGGATAAAGGACCTAGCTTTATCAGTTGATTTTACAAGTCATCTTAATCAACTTAATTTTAAATTTTAAGGCGAAATCATGTTGTTGCAACTCTACTTGATAACAATAAAAATTGCTATTTCGGCGAAAATAAATAGAAAACGAAAACTTGTCTCACTTTGAAAGCTCGCAATATCTGTTGATTAAATTCCATAAATTAAAATTTACTGAATACGCTCACAAAATTAAATTGTTTGAAACGAAATTATTAATTCTAATTTTAAAACCTGAGAACTATAATTTCGCCCTTTTACTTCATTTCTATCTATCAATATTGAAATTGTCGATGTAAGCTTACAAATATATTAATAGAAATCCAATGTGATTCTTTGTTGAAGCAAAAAGTGATGGAAGTTAGAATTCTAGATTTTTTTTTAAATATTTATCATAGTAGATTTGCTTCCAAAAATTTATCGTTTGTTATGCGAATAATGGTTATGTTCAGACGCACTCATTTTTGCAGGCAATTGTTTTCTTGTATGTGAAAAATAGCGAAGATTCAGAAAGGCTAACTTCAATCAACATTTATCATTAATTTTAACAAGTATTATAAAAAAATAGTTTTTAAGTCAATTCCTACTTAGATCAATAACGAGAAATTTTATTTTAGCTACTTTTTATTAAATAGTTACAATTAATATAAATATGTATATACATAGGACAGAATCACAACATTAAGTGGTAATTAGTTTTTTTTAATTATCATTAAAGTATCGTATTGTCCTTTTAATTTCAGTCCACCTGAATGCTTTAAGACGTGAGAAAAAAACATTTTCAAGTTTTGACACAAGTCGTCAAAACGGTCGCTAAGTCCCCAACTTGGCTGTATTTGTAATTCTTTAAATAATTAGTTTTAATCAATTAATTTTTATTAATTATAATCAAATTATTGTATTGTCATCCAAAATGATCCTGTATATAAAATTTCAGCTCAATTCAGCGCTTTAAAATGTATTTTATTAACGATTGAAAATTCCACCAAGATAAATAAATATAAATATACAAATATATAAATAAATAAATATATAGACAGTGCAAGCTAATAGTAGGGACTGAAAAATTACATCAGCTCAGTATTTTTAATTAAATCTGGATGACCTACTTTGTGAAAAAAACGATGTCAAATATCTTCTAAAAAGTAATGTTAAATTGAAATTCTCAACAAAAATTCATTTTTTTTTTATAAAAAAATATAAAATATATATAGTTTACGTTTAAAAAAATAACACGAAATATTAGGTTGGGGAAAAAGGAATCCATTATTTTTTCGGTAGATGACTGTAGTGTAGATATCTTGTGAAGTACCGATCAAACAATTTCAAATTTATGCTCACTGTCAAGGTGACAGTTTACACATAAAAAAATTATTTTGCTGTTTTTTGTTTGGTCCATTCAGTTGTGAGTTACAGGTTGTTAAAAATGGAAGTTAACAAAGAGAAAATTTGGTACATTTTACAATTTTGCTTTGATAAAGGCGAAAATGCAAGCCAGGTGGCTGAAATTGTGAATGGTGTTTATGGTGCCGATACTGTAACAGCTAATTATATACAATTTTGGTTTTGTCGATTCTGCTCAGGCATTTTCGATGTTAAAGATGCACCTCGCACAGGCAGGTCCGTCGTCGAAAATGTTGATAAAATCACAGAAATAATCGAAGTTGACCGGCATGTTAGTAGTCGTAGTATCGCCCAGGAGCTAAAGATCGACCGTAAAACAGTTTTAAACCATTTGCGCAAAGTTGGATTCAAAAAGAAGCTCGATGTTTGGGTGCCAAACCAATTAACATGATTAATCGAATTTTCATCTGCGAAGCCTTGGCCAAACGGAATGAAATCGACCCATTTCTCAAACAGATGGTGAATGGGGATGAGAAATGGCTCACATACAACAATTCTGGGCTAAAACGATAGTGGTCAAAGCGCGGTGAAGCAGCTCAAATGGTGGCCATATCAGGAAGGTTCCACTGTGTATTTGGTGGGACTGGAAAGGAATAATTTATTATGAGTTGCTTCTGTATGGCCAAACACTAAATTCAGATATATACTGTCAACGACTGGACCGTTTGAAGTTAGCGATTGACCAGAAACGGCCATAATTGGCCAACAGAAGAGGTGTTGTGTTCTATCAGGACAATCCCAGGCCACACACGTCTGTGGTGACTCACCAGAAACTTTTGGAGCTAGGTTGGGAAGTTTTAATGCATCCACCATATAGTCCGGACCTGGCACCAAGTGATTATCATCTTTTTCTAGTATTGCAAAACTTCCTGAGGGATAAGAAATGGGGATCAAGAGAAGATTGTGAAAATCGATTACTAGAGTTTTTTGCCAATAATGAACAAAACTTCTATGAGAGATGCATTATGAAGCTACCTTTAAAATGGCAACAAATTATGTAACAAAACGGTGCATATTTGACCCAAATCGGACAATTAGAAATATGTTAAATAAAGTCTTGAATTTCCTGCAAGAATAATGGATTTCTTTCCCCCCAACTTAATATAAAACTACTACATATGTATTACTAGCTGGTATACCAGTTCTTCGCACAGGTGAATTGAAAAATTAAACAATACAAATTGAAGCATAAAGAAGTTTTTATGAGTTAATCTTACGTAAATTGCAAATTAAACAACAACAACAACAAAAAAAAAAGGATTTTCCATATCTCAGCTTTAAAAAAAACCCATGATTGCTAAATTTTAAGTCTTTAGATCTAATAGCTAATAAAAAGGATTTATTTTATTTTATTTATAACTCTCTTGTGGGTCGATTTTTGAAAACACCTGATCTCTGCTCAGCAAAAGTAACACATTGTTACAAATTTTGTGTAATGAACGCTTAAAATAGTAATTTTTATATCAGGAAGTGTATTACGTTAATATTACTTTCTGTTGTATTTATTTTATGTTAAAATTGCCCAAGCCTTCGCAGTTCGGCTTGTGGAAACGTATCGCTAGCTACTTTCGCCTAGCTACTTTCATAGCTCGAGCTTGTTAGAGCTTGGAAAAGATTAGAGACTAAAGCTGAATTCACACCAAGGCGTACAAACGTCGAGTGTTAAGCGCCTAGCCAATCAGAGACGTCATTTCGCCCGAGATGAAGTCTCTGATTGGCTAGACACTTGACACTCAACGTTTGTACGCCTTGGTGTGAATTCAGCTTTACGCTTTCGTGGCATAATTCTTAGTAGGTACTTTTTCTACATTTCCAAAAAATACTGTAAGATAATAATTATTATTATTACACTTACAAAAATGCAGTATCTGCCTATTCAATTAAAATTATAGCGTTATAATTAACTACTAACCACAGCAAAAATTATGCAATTTTGTCCAAATGATGTAGTGTGAAAGACAAAGTTGATCTACTTTAAATACCAGAAGCGATAAAAGTATTTATTCTGATATAAGGGTCAATTTGTTGCTACCAAATGTGCATAATAAAACCATAAAAAAAATTTTAAAAAAAAACGTGCATAGAAATAAATTATCAATTTTTATTGTATTTAAGGTTCACTATTTTGGTAATTGCTTACACATGAAAAAAAATCAATAGTAGCTATTCAAATAAAGAGAGACTTGTCACAACCTTCCTCTTCGAAATCCAGTTTTATTCTAAAATAATAATAATAAAAAAAATAGTGATTACACTGATCAAAACAATAAATTAGAAGCGAAGCGAGCACTGGAGCCTGGGGTAGACAAAACAAAAAGGAAAATTTTGCTTCACATATAAAAGATAGATATATGCCGTCGCGGGCTTTTTTGCAGATCGCAGAATTTTTTCCTACTTATTTGACAATTATCGTTATATTTTGGACACTTCCCACAATATTTTTATAAATTATAGTCTATGTGTTATTCTAATGTATAAGCTATATTATTGTAAAGTTTCATTAAAATCCTTTCAGTTGTTTTTGCGTGAAAGAGTAACAAACATACATCCATACGAACTTTCGCGTTTATAATATTAGTAAGGATATACCATACATTGAACTTTACATTGAGTCTAATAAATGCTTATTGCATAACAAAAATCTTATTTTATTGATTTTTTGAAGATTGAAGATCTGCGACCCAACTTATAATGAAATATACCATGTGGGCCGTAATATCATACAAGTTTGACACCCCTGGTGTAGCTTTAGTTTTAAGTTTTATATAAGCATAAATTATTTTGAAGTGAAATGAAATCAACAAACTTGAATTCAAACAGAGTTTGTTTTTTTTTCGGCCGTATTGCCAGACGTTTAAAAGTGTCAATTGATATTGAGTTTTGTTGATAATTACTTTTTACAAGTGAAAATAATTTTGCAATTTATCCTTTTTATTTGAGAAGAAAACATATCGAATTTGTAAGCTTTGAAGGTGATTTGTTATTTAGTTATCTTTAGTAATATAAGTATTGTATAACTTATGTAATTTTTATGATTTTTAAATGTAGGTCCAATGTCACAATTATTTAATACTGAATTATTGCTCTGAGTTAAAAAAATCCATATGTTTAAATGATAAAAATTGTTCTTTAAATTTTTTGTTTTAAAACCATGACAGTAAATTGCAGTATTAATGAGCAATGCCTTTAGACCCAAAGAAAAAGTTCTGTTTTATTTTTGATTCATGAAATAATGCTTAAAAGAGTCTTAAAAACAAACTAGCTATAATAAAAATTGGTTTTTAATATAAGAAAGGGCAATATGTATTTAGTCACACTCATTTACAGTCACTCAAAACAGTATTGGGAAACTTGGCATGCATCACTATAAAGTCATTTATAAAAATATTTACCACATTAAAACAAAAACAAAATGAACTAAGAAATCTTTTAACATTTGGTGTACAGTATATAAGGAAAATTTTATTAGTATTATAGAATTATAATTTGATCTAGCTTTTCAAATATAATTCGAAGGCACACTGGAGTCAAAAAAGTATTGGGACACTTTTGAAATGCGAAATTTGACAAATATACAGTGCATCAATATAATTTATTTTCACATCAATTTTCTTAGACTAGAAGTTTAAACATAAATGTTTCAACTGATAAGATTATTTATAGAAAAAATGGTGAGAAACAAAGATATATCGATTGGTGTGCGAAATCTTGTAATAAGTCATTGGAAAGAGGGGAAATCGCTTTTATGTATAGGAAAAATCTTAAAAAATTGAGTAAGTCTACTGTTTTTAACATCATTGGCATGTTCAAGAAAACAAAAAGTGTTGAAAACAAAAATCAGAGCGTCGAAGGATGTTTAATGAATGTGAAGAGAAGTGGATTATGAGACAAGTACGCATTAATCCAAGAACTAGTGCAGTAAAAACGACTTTGCAATGTAAAAGTAGGTTCGGAAAATTTAGTAAATCCTGAAACTGTCAGAAATCTTTTCAGAAAACATAAGTATCACAGCAGAGTACCTAAAAAAAAGCCCTACATCATCAAAGCAAATAGACAAGCTAGGTTGGCATTTGCTAAAATGTATGTAAGGCAGCCAACAGATTATTGGGAAAATGAAATTTTTGTTGATGAAAGCAAATATAACATTTTCGAATCGGATGACAAGCAAAACATTTGGCGGAAATCCAATACAGCCATGCATGTCCAAAATTTATCGCCTACTGTCAAATATGGAGGGGGTAACCAAATTGTCTGGGGCTGCATGGCAAGCTCTGGTGTAGGGAACTTGAATTTCATTGATGGTATAGTGAATAAATGTCTATCTTGACATTCTCAAGCAAAGTGCAAGCAAGCTAGAAATCTCAGGACATTTTAAATTGTACTAAGATTATGACCTGAAACATACTACAGATATTTTCATGTTATGAGTCCTCTACCACTGTCCTTGTGTTATTAAGAATCCTGCACAAAGTCCAGACCTTAATCCCATTGAACATGTGTTGGATTATTTGCAGCAAAAACTATATGAGCACTAAATTTCTAACAAGCAGGATTTAAGAAAATATTTGGTCAAAGAGTGGATCAAAATCGATAGATCCTTTTGCAAAAAATTGATCCAATCCACCCCAAATAGACTTCGAGAGGTCATAAAAAACAAGGGCGACCCAACAAGATATTAATTTCTCAGTTTGAATTGTTTTTCTTAATTTATTGGGAAGTGTCCCAATACTTTTTTGAGCACGTTTTCTTAACTCAATTTCTTTTATTTTCAATTTTAACCATAATTTCATTGTTGTATGAGTTTTGTTCAAATTATTATTTGTATTTACCAAAATAGCATTTACTTTTTTTTTCTTTCATTTGTATGTTTAAGTAAAATATTATGATAAAAATCTATGAACTGGTAGTGTGTCCCAATACTTTTTTGATTGACTGTATAACCTAGTATGTCATCTTTCTTTGAAAATACTCAACTATCAGTGTTGTGCTGCTTAATTTTGCATCGGCTATTTATGGTTTTAGCTTTCATAGGAAGAAATTTTTTTCATTAATTTATTTGAAGTAAATAAAATATTCTTTTCACTTATTCAACTTTTTTCAGACATATAAAAATATATCGGTTGTAGAGTTGAACTTAAAGGTGTTAGTTGCATTGTTATAATCTCCTTTATGCCTAATACACCACAGGATCAAAATAACTTTTATAATTTGTGGGATAATTGGTTAATTTAAATTATATCAATATATCTGTCCACTATCAGTATGAGTTAAATAATGAATTTCTTTATGATACATGTAATTTTATAAAAGTAATGACACATTTATTTCTTAGGTATCATAATTTTGAAATGAGTTTATTGCTCATTGAAAAAAGAACTGAATGTACTAGAAAATATATATCATTTTTGATCTCATAGAAGATATTACAAAATTAATGATGCATTTATGTAAATTGAAGCTTGAAATAATTTTGATACTTATGTGTATTATCGCAACAATGCCAACGTTGAAGATAATGCGCCATTTTGGCTTCCCCAATTTCGTATGCGTCATATGTGCTGAATTGGCAACCATGTGCTTTGTTTCATTAATGCCGCCAATACAGTTGCAGTAATATGTAAGTAATATAACTTTTTATTTTTTAGAAAAGCTTTCAAAAACATTTTAAGTTCATTTTGATAAATAGTGTCAAGTAAAGACTATTTCTGGGTTATTTTTGACTGGTTAGCAATTTTTGTTGTATATTGAATCATCTGTTATCATTTTATAAGCTGATCTTAATACATAGACTCAATCTAACTGCTAATATCTTTTTTTATAAGCATAGTAATAATCAATTCATTATCTTACGGATGAATTTTATAATTATATAGTTCTGTTAACCAATGTTAGAAGACTTTGTAAAATGTAATTATTTTTACATATGCAATTAAACTGCAAATTAAAGAAAAGTATTAGAGCTATATTAAAAACTACCAATTGGTGCTGTAAAATATACCCTTTTGACAATTACATTACTTTTAAATTACATTATCCTGTTTCACTCTTATAATCAAATTTAGATAGACAATATGTAAACCAGTTCTTTTCTAACTAGAGCTGAAACAAAAGGCTAAAATTTTCGTATCAATTAAATAAGTCCCTGAAGGACTAACATTTTAAAACATTTATTTTGAATTGTAGGTATACAGTTATAATGGTACTTGCATAATATCACTATCGTATTGGTGAGGTTATATGAAATGAAGCACATGCAAATTCGGGGTTGTCAACTTGGCAAGTTGTCTTTAATGTTGGCATTGTTGCAATAATACGAAAGTACTATTATAATACTTATTTAAAAACCAAATATTTTGTGGCGAATCTAAATTGTACAATATATAAATTGATCACAAAACGGAAGTATTTTCATTTAATTCAAAAAGTGATATTTCAGTACCTAGGACTTAAATTTTGGAGTCTAAGTTTGTAGCTTTTACTCCTTTTACAAGAGAGTACACAGGACAAGATGCTCATATTTTTTTATTTTTCAGTTTTATTCCATCTATAAGCTTGATAATTGCTTTTTAAACTGTGCTTTTGATGGATGAGTTATTTTGTTTACATATCAAGTTTAAAATTGCAAGACTTACAAATATTAATTAATGGAGCAATTTTTTTTTTCATATATGGAACTTTGTGGAAGTGAATTGAAATTGGAAGAGGGACAATCAAAGTAATATATTTGATAGATTAAATAAGAATGCAAAAATATTTTCAACAAAAATAAGTGTAAACAAAATAATAATAATGCTAATCAAGGGATTTGAAAAAGGACAAAGCATGAAAGTTAAAAAGAAGGGCACAATATAATTTTACTACAGATGAAAATCAAAAATTTTTTTTTTCTATTACATAGCAATAATTTTTCTTTGGAAATAAGAATTTTGGCTGAAAAACCATGAAAAACAATATTTGCATTGCTATATATTTAACAGAAAGATAGCTCATTATAACAAAAACCACGAAGAAAAAAAGCAGTTGATCTTAAGGACAGGCAGTGTGAGCTGTTCCATGAAACCTTTTTAGAATAACCACTGAAAAATAATGCTGATTCAAGGCATCAAATTTTATAATGACAGATTTCAATATAATTTTCAAAATTATTTCTGTAAAAATGTTTTAAATGAAAAATTTACATTCGTTAATTTAATTTTAATTTTCAAGTTCTTAACAACTGTGTTAATTATCCATTTTTTATCCATCCAATATCAGGACAGTCTCTTATTATTTACAACAATTTCCTAATTTATAGTTAAGTAAAAAATAATTTGGCCACATTTGTTTTTTGGTATTCAAAACATTTTCAGTCCTTTTGATTTGTTGTGGTAATTGTAGTAGTGGTATATATTACATAGATATTTTGCTTTCTCATCTTCTTGATCATCTTACAGTTTGGGTTTTTCTCTCCTACTTGATAGAAAAATTATCACCTTATCAGAGGGATGCCAGTACAATTGAAACCAATAAGATTAAACAGGAGTCAGTGCTTGTGTCAAGACAATGTAGAACTTTTGTCGTTTGGCATTGTACCATGTTCTTTAATCTAACCCATTTATTTTCCAGGCATCAAAATTTGAAAGTAATTTGATGTGGTGGAGAAAAATACACATTATATTCATGTACTGTAAAATCTGGCGTATAATGCACAAGTTGCAAGTTTCAAGTTGCATTTTTTAATTTTTAGGTGAATTCACCATGTAATGCACCCCCCTTTTTTTTTACAAAGGAACAAATATACGTGTGCAATGCAGTGTACATATGTGTGCAAAACATGAAGTATACATCTGCATTTTTGATTTTTCCTTTATTTGAAGTATTGCATGCTTAAAAAAAAATAGTATGCTTCTAAACTACAACCTTTTAAATTCATAAGGAATGTCATTTCTTTTGAATGAATAGTGTTTAGATATATGCAGGTCTAATTTTGTTCATGTTCATCTCTTTTATTTTTAAACCTCTCATTTTTATACTTCACATATAGCACGCATCTGTAAATTTTGATCTTATTTTTTGTATATTAAAAGTGAGCATTATATGCTAGATTTTATGGTAATTATATATCTTTAAAATATATATAATTATGTAATATGTATAATTTTTTCAGCTTAAAATAAAGCACAATATTTTATCTGAATTTAAAATCAAAGCTTTATATGTGTGTTTTTTAAATAAAATCTAATCTTGTTTTAATCTAAAGAAATCTTTAAAAAGTACAGATTAGTGATTTTGGTAATTTTTTTGGTGACAAAATAGGTCACTCGACTGTCTTAAGAGGGTTACAAAAAAAAAAAAATTTAATAAATAATGCCCATCCTTCTAAAAAAGTTTCTCACAATGCAATCATTATGGAACCAAAAAATTGCCAAATTTGGCATACACTCTTTAAGTTCTACCTAGACTGCTACTTTTTATTGCTAATAAAATACTACCTAGTAACTATCTTTTTTTTCATTGTTGTATATAAGTGCAGTAAAAAGTTATATATTTGGAAGGAGTTATGGTACTTATGCTTTATACAGTCGACCAATTTCGCCAAATAAAAAGATGTCATCAAAAGCTGTCATCGTTACTATAATTTTTGAGTATGTATAAGAACAATTTTCCACTGTTTACTGCACGTTTGGGCATTTGGCAATGTCTTTTAATTTTGATCTATGGTATAATATGTACCGAAATTAGATTTATGTATTCAAATGTATTTAAAAATTAAGAAATCTTTTTAATAGTTTTTTTAAAAGTTTATGCATCCTATGAGATGCTTTTCCTTTTTCTCATCAACCATAAATAAGCAAACATTTTAAGGAATTTGTTCTAAAATTTGGTGAAGATTTTGAAGAATTTTCCAGACTTAGGAACAAATTTGTTGTGTTAGAATATGGAATTTTTATTATTGTCTATGTATTATGGCATTTGGCAATGGTTTTTGATTTGGTGAAAACAGTTGGTGGGCTAATATATAAGCACTGTCCATTTGAGTACTTTTGGATTGAAAACTATATTATGTAGTTATTTTTTTTTCAAATACATGGAAGATTGCTGTTAGAAGATGGCTGGGTTATGTTTGGCAGGCATCGGTTTGTTAGTATGCCGTTATTCATGGTTAATAAAATAATGAGTATCTTTTTTTCAAGAACTATAATAGTTAAGATACTAAAAAAAATTTTCATGATGTTAATTCTTCATTGATATTATTTTTACATTTTTGGAAGTTGGAGAATATTTTTATCTTTAGTTCAAAAAATAAAGATGTACCGTAAAATCTGGCAGATAACATGCACCTACACTTTCAAGCAGCAATTTTTAGTTTTTAGGTATATTCACCACACAACGCATATACCCATTTTTATGAAGCAACCTAAAATAATGTGCAATGCTCCATGTTTTTAAATCATTTATTCAAGGTATTATTCCAAACTTTAGAAGAAAAATACTATACTTCTAGAACTACAACCCTTTAACTTCATAAGGAATGTCATTTCTTTTAAAGAATCAGTATTTCAATATATGTAGAAGTCTAATTTTTTTTTAATGCTCATCTTTGTTTCTTTTTTTAAGCTGTCATTTTTATACCTGGTATATAATGCACACCTGTAATTTTGGATCTTATTTTTTTAAAGTGCATGTTATATGTGTGTTACATTAAAAGTGCGAGTTATACGTCAGATTTTATGGTATGTTACCCATTAAAGAATCAATGAACCTGAAACTCTTTGGAATATGTATAATATAGGGGTGCAGTTTTCATGCAGTCATGGAGATATAAATATAAACTGTATTATATTTTGAGTTGAGAAATTTTAGCATCATGAAATGAGTATTTGAGTTTAATTGATCTCTTTAGGACTAATAGAATTATTAACAGTGTTATATTAGAATCATTCACAATTATATATATTTTAATCAAATTTTTATACCAAATCTTAAATAAAATGTAATTTATGCTTAAGTTATGCTGAGAGTAAAAAATTGTACATACCATATTGAAATATTTTATACCAAATATGAAAAAAAAAATTGTCATTATTGAAAATGTAGATAATTAAACATTTTTAATTGTACTTAAATTTTCAAATTTTTTAAAAATTTATGAGATATAAAAATACAACATCATTTTATCAAGCTAATTTTTTCAAAGTTGAAAATACATGCTTTTATTTTTAAATACAAGATCTATACTAAATGTTCTTTTTACTTTCAAACTTAAAAGTTTTACAAGAATTTCTTGTAGTAAAAAAATATTAGTTATTTAATTTCTGATTTATAATTTTGAGTCACTATTTCCAATTGTATTCATTAAAAGTAATTATTTTTCATTTCATGTAAAATATTTTTGATTCTGTTTATATTATTTATCAATTTTAATTTATTTTGAAATAATTTAATTTGAATTGGCTTAAAATTTAAAAAATATTTTGATTACTATTTATTTATACTAGTTTCTCCTTCAGTATGATGACACTCTCGGATGTAACGAATGAATTCAAATTGGATGATGTATCAACTGATCTGATATCATCCGTTAATTTTGGGCCTTCATCAAGTCAATTTTTGCTTTCATCATCTTGGGACCATACTGTACGTTTATTTGATGTTACAAACAATACTTCACGTACGAAGTATGAACATGATGCACCTGTATTAGATTGTTGCTTTCAGGTATGCATATTTTTTATAATATATATATTTCGACTAGAAAAATATTTCTTAATATGTGCTAAATTTATATTTTTAATGTGTATGATAATTTGAAACTAATTTAATATCAAACAGTTTTTGACATGATTTCGAAATCATACCAAATAGGCCTTTCAAGGCCAATAATTTTCTATCCAAGAGGGCTGGTTATTGCTGAAAGCACAGGATCTGAAGTAGTAAAAATGACCAACACTTAATGAATTAGGTAAATAAAAATGAAATTTAGATACGTTTGAAAAAAGGTTAAAAGGATGAAATAATTAGAAATGTACTTACATTTTTTTTATGGAAAGCTAAACAGAAAAATATGTGTCAGGAAAAACCTAAATTCAAGGAATTTATAAATGCCAAATGAAAAAAAGAATTTAAAAAACTAGAGTTTAAAAAAAAAATAAAAATTTAAGGTCACAAAAAAGAAAGAAATGACTCTTAAGAAAAATAATTATAAAAAAGCAACAAGTGATTGCAGAATCTGAAGAAATTATGAAATCGTTTATTAAAAGTAAAATGGTGGAAACTCTTAATTTGCCATAAGGCAAAAAAGAATGATGCCTGGCAGATTTATTACTATGGTAGTGCAAATTTGCACTTAAAAATCACTGATAAAAAAAATTCGACAATTCAATTTTTTACAGTTTTTCTTAGAATCAGTTTTTGAGTCTCCACCACATTTCTGAATTCATAATGGCCCAAATCAGTAAAATCTTGGTTAAAAAAATGAAAAAGATAAATCTTATCCTTGAGAAAAAACTGGATTTGAATTGGAATACCTTTTTGGTCCATAATAAAATGCTCTTATACTCTTTAAAAAAAGATCCTGGCATTAAAAAGTCATAGCTGTGATATTCCATGGAAATATTCAAATAAAAACACACGAAGCTAATGTAAAAGTGTCTGAAATGAAAATGGTTATAGTAATTTTGAAATATTAATTTAATTGCTTAAAATTAATAGGGTTATTGCTATAAAAATTATTGATCATATGTGTGGTACCCTTGAGAACACTGTTGAATGATGTATTTTTCTTAGGACAGGGGTAACAGAGGAAAAAAAGCACCAACAAAAGGATAAAAGTCAAGATAACCATACTAAAATATTATCACTTTTATTTGGCCAAAATTTACAATTGTTTGCAGAATAATTGTAGTGGTCTGATATTAAATTAGTATTGATAATCCTTAATGTACTATTAAACTATTTTGGTTCATATTTGATTCTTATCTTCTGTGATTTTTAAGTTTTACAAGTTGCTAAGTTGTTCTGGTTTCACTAAAGGATGTATATAAATTTCAATAATTTTCTATGTGTCTTATTATGCAATATGTTCATTTAAATTATTAAAGTGGGTACTTATGAATTATACTGTCAACCAATTTTGGCAAATCAAAAGGTATTTTCAATTAAAAAAATGTTGCCAAATCTTGTCATACCTATTATTATGCACGAAAATGGTTTTCCACTATTGGCTGTATATCCTGACATTTGACAACATTTTGATTTGACAAAATTGGTTGATGGTGTAATGCATAAATATCTTTTAAGTACTTTCTGTTTTTCTTATAAGGATTTCCTCACTTAGAGTTTTTAAACATAGCATATGATATTAGAAATTATCTAAATTATTTAATAATTTAAAAATATATTTTGTATGTGTGTGTAAAATTAGCCATTTTTAGAACATAATATCACATACAAAAACATTAAGTTATACTTTAAAAAGTATTGTAACCTTAAATTCGATATGGTTTTTTTATATTTGAAAGGTAATATGTTTAGCCAAATAATTTCTTAAAGTGGACAATAAATAGTGTTTGACTAACTTTTCTTCATAAAAAAATCAGACTATTAATGTAGTGCTCTGTGTTATATGTATGAAAAGAATGTGATAACGAAATTTAAGAAAAGGGTATGTTTTGTCTTAACAAAACATTGCAATTTTATTTAGTTTGGAAAGAAATAAAGAAAAACCTTTTGACTGACTAAATTATAGTGGTTTGTGGGCTATCTTAACTATATATATTCCCTCATAAAACATGAAAACCATTTCAGTAATGTTTTCGTATTAATAAAAAGAAAATTAAGAGTATACTTGTTTTAGATTCAAGCAGATACTACTTATACAGCCAGAATAAGTTCTAATTTATTTTTTATCAGAGAAAAATTTTTGTTACCATTATTAATGGATTATCATGCAATATTTTTATGTGTTATAAATTCAAATAAAAAGTGTTAAATTATTGAAATGAAATTTATTTTTCTTATTATTTACAAATATGATATTTTGGAAAAAAAGCGCAGTTTTTTTTTAAAACAATGTTGTAGATATTTTGTGATTTTTCCACCATCAAATTAAATGTAGAATGGTCTTTTGGAGATAAATTAAACTTTCTATAGCTTCTAGGTTAAACATTTATTTTGCAAGTCTTATTTTTGACATGTTCCTACTTAATGAAATATTTTTAATTTAATGAAGTATTTTAATTTGTGTTCAATTTATACTTTAGGATCAGCTACATAGTTGGAGTGGAGATCTGCTTGGGCATCTTAAAACAATGGACTTAAACTCCAGTGAACGTAAGAGAAAACAAGATTTTTTTGTTAGAACTCAAAATATTTTTCAAAAATATAGAATCATTTTTGTAATAAATGTTGAATATGTAAACATAATTTGTAATTTTTTTGCAATCATGTATTCATATATTTATTATTTGCATATTAAAGGATTTTTTCCTTTAAACATAGATCAATAGTCATGACCAGTTTAATTAAGAATAAAGTGTATAAAATATTGTAAGAGATATGAATTTTTTGCAAGGTAATGTCATCTAATTGATTAAAATTTTACCATTTAATAATTCAACATTAGATTACGTATTAACATTGTTTAAAATTTATTCATTGTAGCATTTGTTTTATAATAGCTTTGTGTTCAAGATATATTTTTTAAAAATATTTTATGTTCAAGACTTATTAATCATTCTAGAGCAGCTCATTTGTATATTGGTTGCTGCCTTATATTGTTCACAAATGAAATATTCAAAGAGATTTCTTTTTGACTGCGGTGACATTTAGACATTGTTTGTGAGCATGCATCTTTGAATTTTATATATTTCTGTCTATTTTTAAGCACCATAAAACTTACTTTGATCATAACTTCCTGAAATTGTAATTATGAATACTGAAAACAACATAGTATCTCATTTATTCATTACTTTTTTAAATAAAGTAATTGTAAATTATATTAAATAAAAAAAAGTAAAGCATCATATAAAAAGATTTGAAACATGAACTTGTGTCATCCAAATTTATATCCCCCATTCATAATATATATATATATATTATGAATGGGGGATTTATGATAAAAGAGAAGAATTTAATTTCAATATTATAAAAGTTCCTCATTGGGAGAGTAATGTACATGCTTCTATATTCAGAAATATTGTTATTAATTATATACAACATAATAAATTTCTTGTGTCAAAAAATCAGACATTATAAATAACTATAAACATTTTACTAAATATTGCTTAAATCAGAAATACCCAATTAATTTTATTAATAGTTATATAAATAAAGCTATTCAAAATAGTTAGGATTAAAATTCTGAGATTGATAATAGTTTATTACTATAAACTTAAATATTTTATTGTTATAGTTATCTCAATAATCTAATATTAGATTAGAAATTACTTACTATTATTTTATTCATATTTACTCTGGTGTTATTATAGTTATGCTATAATATGCAACTCTTATTAATTTTTATTTCCATTCTTTTTATTCTTTTGTTAAGTGCTACATTTTAGCCATTCTTTTGATTTAAATCTGTATTAGGGTATAGAATCTGGCAACAAATTAATGTTTGCACTCAGATTTAGCGCGGGCTTTGCATTTGTAAGTGCAATTTTTAGGTAAGTTACCTCTATCTTGTAATGGATTTAGATATTCCTATCCATTATTTCCTATTGGTTTTTGCTCAGTGTTATTTACAAAAAAAGGGGGAAGGCTGGCTGGCCAAAAAACATGTTCAACCCCACTTTTATATAAATTTTTATATAATAGCTGTCCTAAGTCAGTAATGTTCATAACACTGCAGCATCCATTTTATATTTATAATCTCGATTACTCTTTTGTTCTTCATTGTGTGATTTTCCTGCTGTCTATGTGTTTGTCGAATGTTATTGTTTGGATGTTATCTCTTGTTTGTAGAGAATTGGCCTATATATATATATATCAGAATGATAAAAAAAAAGTTAATTTTGTGTGTAATATTTTTATTGCAGTTTTACTTGTGTGTGTTATTTAAATTTTGTATTTTATTACAGTTTCTTGCATTGTTTTTTAATTACGACTTCTTTTCTTTTCTCCCCTTCAGAATTTATTATTTTTGGTCACTGAAACATTTAATCATGCTATGAGAAAAATACTTGACTGCTAAATTTTTTTATGTTATTTAAATTTCTAATTTTTAACTATTGTGGCACATCACTGCTATTTATATTATAATGATTGTTTAAATGAAACATAGACTGGTGTTTAAAAATTATAGGTACTTTATTGAAAAACAATCTTTATAACAATTGAGAATAGTAATGAGGATCGAAGTGATCTTAACCTATAGAGGATGAGTAGTTGGTCCTTCCACCAAAAGGAAAAATCTTTTGAAAGAGAGCATTGTTCAGAGTAGTGACCTAGTACTCTTCTTTTCCCTTTAAACAACCTTTAGATCACCATGGTGCCAATTAAAATCCCTGAGCATGAATCACTTGATTGTTTTTTTTAGTATTCTGAGGAAAGGAGAAAAGAGTTTCCTCTTTCATACTTATCTTGAAATCCTCCCCCCCCCCTTTCTTATGTCTCATTCCTCACTAGCATTTTTATTCTTTATATAATTATTATTGTAACAATTTTTCTTTTTTTTAAAAATTAATTTGATTTTTAAACTTGAATGCCAATATAGAAAAGAAGACTTGCCACATAAGAGATTTAAAAACTTGTAATTGATTTATAAGAGATTTTTGACGATTTGGTTTATGGATTAGAAAACAAAGAAAAGGATTTAGAGTAATCTTAGTTTGTCTGTAATTTTTTTTCTGTGCAGGAACTTATTTTAACAATAAACTTGTGTAACTAAATCAGTTATGTGATTTTACATAAGCATGTTACATTCAAAACATTACTATTGTGGACTATTAAGATTTACGAAGAGAGAATGTGTTTAATAATTAAATTAAAATTTTTACTATTGAGTTGTAAAATTATAATTTTTTGTTTTTACAAAATTGAGCAAAAATTTATTGATTTTATTTGTGTTTACCTGAATAAATGTTTCAAAACTAATGCAAATAATTTTTGAAGTAGCATTCAGTTTGTCTCTCTTAGGAAAATTTTTTAGAGTTTTTCTCTGAAGTATTTAATTATTATCAATTTTTTTCTATATGCAATACTACTTTTCTAAACACCAAAGGAAACAAAAATGAATAAATTTGCGAGAATAAAGTAAGATTTGAAAAATATAGTGTACTATGTCTAATTAAATGAGTATTAAAGTTATTTGGACTGATTAATGTTCATCAAAAGAAAATCCAGGAAACATGATTTATTATATAATAGTTTACTCGTACAAATAATTCTAAAAATAGAAAAAGTACATAGATATTTGCAGTAAATTTTGAAATTGCATATTTTAGCCTTTCCTATTTATTTATAAAATTTTTAAGGTATTTCAATATTTTTTTTATTTGATGATTAACTTACAATAATTGAAGTTTTGAATTAAAAAAAAACTAAAATAAAAGCTACCAAGAACAATATTTTTAAAGAAAATGAGTTTTTACAAGTTAATTTCAATTTTTAAATGCAAGAAAAATGCTGTGTCGTATATAAAAACCTTCGAAGTAAGAAGGAAAGGTTTACTTTTATTGCATATTTTACCTCTAAAACTCTACTAAAGGTGTTACGTTTCCCAAATTTTCAAAATAGAGAAATTTTTTGTTATTTTAATACACTTTTTTTTTTATATATTTATATGAAAAATAAAAATAAATACAAATAATGGATGCAGAAACAAATAATTACAAAAAATTTTGCAAGATGCACCTGAAAAGTGATCGCAACTGAAACTTCCTATGAAACAGTTCAAAGTACAAGAATGCAAAAAAAAGTGTTCATGTTTTTTTAAAAACAATTGTTAGTAAGTCACAAATTTTATGTAAGATAAATCACCCCCAAAGAAATTTTGTTTGGGGGGTGGAGCAAAGGCTGTGTTTCAAGGTTAACTTACTAAATGTTTGAATGCTCATTCAGATGACTAATGACTTGTTTTCAGTCACAGTGAATAATAAAAAGTGAAAATAATTCTTTGTAAATTTACAAGAGAGACATCTCATGAAAGCTTTCAGATGGCCTAAGTACCATTTTTTCCCAGGCCCTCGGGAAAAAAAATTGCTGTTTGAAACAATGATTTTACCAATATTTTATCTGAAAGTAAAATTTATCTTGCAAAATTAGTAATTTAAAAAATTTGAATGTTTTATAAATTTTAATTGTATTTTTAGATAAGACTGTAGGTATTCATGATGCTGCAATTAGGTGTGTTGAATATTGTCCTGACATCCATGCAATTATCACTGGAAGCTGGGACCAAACTGTGAAGTTGTGGGATGTCAGGTCTTATGAAGCTCCAAGTACTTATCGAGTTCCAGATAAGGTAAAATTGTGTTTATATTTTATTGCCGAGTAAAAATTCTTATAGAACTTATTCATATGTAATGTATTCGTATATGTAAGAATCACTCATTTGAAACAAAGAGAGTTGACTGAATTTATAGTTATCATAAACCAATTATATTGAAGTAAGATTTCTTAAAAGTGGACATTATAAAATATATACTAATTATGGAGAAAGATTAATAAGAACAAACCTGTTTGATTACATATATATAAGAAGGAATGTAAAATAATTGTTAACTTAGTTAATATTATGGGACTGTTGACAGTCTATTCACTTAGAGTTTGTACATATGTTATAATCTGAATGTTAGCATCAGATATAGCTTTATATATTATAGTTTGAATTATGACTAGTTATCATTTGCTTGTGATGAACAGTGTATTTTCAATAAAAAATGTATTGTATTTAAAAATTAATTTATTAGTAAGCTGTGTTATTTAATAAGTACCTTGCAAAATCATCAGGAGCAAATATGAAGGCTATATTGGATTTTTAGAGTTAAATGCAGAAATTTGGCCATGCAAACAATGGCATAAGTTTTTATTTTACTTTGTTTGAACATTAGATTCTAGGAGCCAGGTATTACCAAAGAAAAAAAAAAGTTTTGAATGCTCAACTATATCATATGATATAGTTGAGATGTAATTGGAGAAGATGCAGTTTATTATGTTTATGCCAAAAGCTTCCTTCTAAAGCAGTTTAAATGGATTTCAGAAAAAATTTAGACGACTTTTTGTGAACCATTACAGAAACCTAGAAATTGTGTAAAGTGATTCTGCATGCAAAATTATAAATTATTTTACAGATTGTAGAAACCTTTAAACAACTATTAGACAAAATAATGTGCGATTAAACTAAATGAAGAGTTATGCCAGATGTAAGAGACAATTTGAATAGTTTTAGTTAAAAACTTCAAATAAACTTAATATTAAGTTCTGTAGATGACTATGAAAGTGTGAGAATGAGAATACTATCTAGTAAATCTACTAGATTGTATCACTAAATTTATAATTTCAATTTCCTAGAATTAGAAAAATAGTAGTACAAAGTGGAGGAATGAAAATAATTCCACAAATAATATTTTACAACCAACAACAGATGGAACAGTCCATTATTCCACAATCTTTCATCTGATTTTCACTTTTATACAGATAGTAGAAGAATTAACTGCAATTTCAAGAATACTTTTCCACACATTAACTTAAGCTTTGAAGAGGAATTCACAAATTAACTACTATCGAAGTTAAAATTGATGGAACTGTTTTTTTTCTGCATTTTGATACCAAAAGCATTGCAGATTTGATTCATGAAAATGCTTTTAGAAAATAGATGATCGACTGAAATCGGGTATGATTGGAAATAATTTTCTGTTAAATAATTATATCTTTAATGAAAATTTAATTTAATTAGCACAAGGAGTAATGCAATTTTTTTATCAAAAATAATTATTCTTGATCAATTTGAGGAAGAGCGGAGACAATAGACTTATGATAACTAAAATATGACACATATACTTGTGATTTCAAAGTATTTAAAAACCGTTGAAAAACAGCGTCAATAACATAACCACTGTTAGTTGTCGAAACATTTTGATTTGTGTTCATTTTGAGCTTGAATTCATCATTCAAAAAAGCTATGAGCGGCTCAGATTTTGCAAACTGAAATTAAAGTCAAAATCACCCCTCAAAATCATGGGAAGCGAGTGATTGTTTTCTTTAAAACAGCAGAACCACCTTCGGTATATGGTAAAAGTACAAAATGCAGGAAATCTTTAATTTTTTGCACTGTTTGATTTCAAGAAATGTATGCAACCACCGAAATCACTGTTTGTCCGTTTTCAAATAAGCATTCTGCCGCACATATGTCCCCCAATATCGTTACTATCGTCCACTTGTTTGGCGATAAGTAATGTTCATATGAGGAGTCACAACATGTGAGTTTTTCTGTTTGCGATAGATCGCAACACCAGCTGCTCTGTGGCCCGGTCGTTTAAACTGTACGCAGCAATCGAAGTTAGGTATTGAAACACATTCGTCAGTATCTAACTACATCTCTGACAACATGAGTAACGAACATTTTTATGAAATAATGTCGTCGAAATCTGTTTGGTGAGCCCTTTGACAATTGAGCGTAAAGATCGCAAGTTTAGCCTGAGTGAAGTCTAAGACTTGCCGGTATGTGCGAAGTGGATTTAAAGTATCATTGGTTGGATGACCAGAGTATCTAGTTCTTCCGAGCTATAACTTCTTATCTTTAGGATTTTGAGTGACTGTGACGAATTCACTCTTGCCCTTTGTTAAAAAAAAATACTTAAAAAGTAAAATATACTTATATGAAAGTAAAAAATTAAAATTTAAAACTACTAAAATGCTTTAAGTGCTAGAAAAATATCTTCAAAAATGGTGCAAGCACTGAGAATGAAAACAAATTTCAATCAGTGGGTGGGCGAGGTGAGGCCTGACCAATGGGAATGCAGCTTAGAACTCAGTCGTTGTAGAAATGAGAGAAACATTAAATGATTTGAAATAAAAAAAACAGCTTTTTTAAAAGCTAATAAAAAATAAAATACATTTTGAAAAAATAGGAAAGAACGTGTAAATTTAAATTTGATCAGGATAAGTAATTTTCCGGGGAAAATTCAAGTGATTTAAAGTAAATTTGAAAATCGCAAGTTCCTGGGAATCGAACCTGGGGCAATTCATTTCAAGTCAGCTACTATAACCATCAGGCGACGAAGGCTCGGGGAAGGAGTTAAAGTAAGCTTTTAAGTTGGGTGAGAAGAGTGAAATGAATTTAATTAAGAATTTTAATTGAAGAGAGTATCTGAAAGAATATTGTTGGGTCTGTTAAAATTAGGATCAGGGATATATTTTTGAATATCCAAGATCGAAGGATTATTAGAGTTATCAATTTTTTGAAAGAAGTTAGTTGCTAATTTTTTGATAAATTGTCTGATAGACATAATTTTGCTCGCGGATCTGAGGTCCTTATTCCTCATGAACCATCAAGCTTTTAATATTTGTCGTAGAATGATGATTTGAGAAACTTTAATTTGATTAATAGGAATTTTAGCTGCTTGTGCCCAGATTGGCTCGGCATACTGGTTAAAACTGGTCTTAGGATTAGTGTGTAGATTAGTGTGTGTAATTTAATTTCTCTGCTCTAATATAGAGATTCTTGCAATTAAGGGGTAGATTTTACAGACCCATTGTGAATGAGCACTCAAATGCTTGATGGCTACTAGAGCTGTACCCCAATGCGCTGTACACCACCATGCGTTCTCATTGGTCAAATCAAGTAGCGCACGCTTACATCACTTCCTGTTACACACATCCGTTCCTTTTCACGAAACCACTCCAATAAATATCCAGCAAGCAAGAGGAAAGATGTTACACATCAAAAAGGAGCCCTAATAGGAAAAGGGATGAATATGCTCAGAATTTGAAATGTTTGTATATGTGCCAGAATGATTTATCGGTAATTGATTGGCATGCATGCATGGAAGTATCTGAAGTGCATTTAGCCACAAAAGGTGTCACAGCATCATTTTGAAAGATTACACTGGTGTAAATAATGTGTATTTGTTAAAATCATCTACAGTGGTCCAGAGTCATATCCAACACAATTTAATTGTGAATGGTGATTCTGTATACCTACTAAAATGAGGAGAAAGAAGAGAACCTGTTACCAAGCTCAGTATGCTCATGAAATTTTTCAGTATGTCTTAAATATCATGATATGCACAGGTAATGTGCATAATTGTAAACACCACTACACATCTTTTACACTGATGCTGTTACATCACAGTAGTATTGCACCAATATTCTCCTGGGCATGTTTGTCTTTTTGTGGATTTCAACTTTCGGTTCATGAATGACAATGCACACCCACACAGAACATTGCATGTCTTTGTTTTTAAAGAGTAAAGCTATTGAGTGCATGGAATTGTGTCTGTCTCTGTATATTCTTTGGACTTAAATCCCATTGAACATGTTTATCTTCTAATTTCCAACATGCATTTGTCTTTTTTAAGTATGACCAGTTATGAATACTTTTAAAAATTTAAAATTGGTTTCCTTTATTGAAAAAAATGTAATATTAGTATACTATTTCTTTGTTTTAATTTGTAGGTATACACAATGGCTGTATGTGGCGATCGCCTCATTATTGGGACAGCTGGAAGGCGTATTGTAATTTATGATCTAAGAGCCATGTCTTATGCTCAACAAGTTCGAGAATCAAGTCTGAAATATCAGACTAGATGCATTCGTTCCTTTCCAAATAAGCAAGGATATGTTGTGAGCTCCATAGAAGGTTATTAGATTTTTAAATTTCATTTAAATTTTAAATTTGTTTACTATTTTTTTTAATAAATTTTTCTGTTTATTTATGATTTGCTGTTGAACAATTAGTTTTGATTTATAATTGCTTTCTATGAAGATTTATAAATTTTTTATCCCATCTGCATTGTATATTAATACTCTTTTTTTCTCTCTCCCTTTTATATTTAAAACTAAACTCACGATGCATAATTACACTTGTTTCTAACTTCTGCATTCTAAGTGGTATAAAATATTGAATCAATCCATATTCTAAATTGTTGTAATCACGATTTAAATATTTATTGCACCAATACTCAAATCAGTACTTGCTGATTCCCTGAGAATTATTATAAAGTTAAATCATTAAATACAAATTTTACTGTCTAAATTTGAGAATTTTGGAAAGCTAATTTGCAATTTAAACATGGAAATAGAATTATATCGAATACTGAATTTATTTTAGGACACTTAATTATTTTTATTTGTATTTCCTTTAATCTTGCTTGTCTGCAATGAACCAAATATTAGTACAAAAAATTTCAAATGCTGGCAATTAGTTTGAAATTATATTGCAATTTTTTTTAAAGAATTTGTTTTAATATTTTTAATTGTTAAACTTCCAAAATACAGCACTTGAAATATCTCTATAATTCATCAAAATTTCAATTTGTTAAATATTTAGTTCTAAATTTCTCTTTGTGTAAACATTTTGAGATATTCTTCTGCATGATATTTCCATGGCTGTTAATTGATTTTCAGCTTTTTCTGCTTCAGACATTTTAAAGCTTTGAAATCTGAAGGAATTTAGCTGTCTACCTGAGTAATATTTATTGCAGTATTTTGAAGTATTTATGGTAATTAAAAAAAAATTAAGCATTAAGTAATTTTTTTATTGCATCTATTTTTTTAGGGCGCATTGCTGTAGAATATATGGATACAAGTGCTGAAGCACAGAAGAAGAAATATGCATTCAAATGCCATCGTATCAAAGAAGACAATGGTGTAGAACTTATTTATCCAATCAATTGTATAGCTTTTCATAGTGGTTATAATACATTTGCAACTGGAGGCTCTGATGGTTATGTTAATGTATGGGATGGTTTCAACAAAAAGCGCCTCTGTCAGTTTCATCGTTATCCAACGCATATATCTTCCTTAGCATTCAGTCCTGATGGATCGCTGATTGCTGTTGCATCTTCATTTATTTATGATGCGGAGCAAAAAGATATTCCTCCAGATTCTATATCTATAAGGACTGTTACAGATCAAGAAACGAAACCTAAATAACTAAAGCTGAAAGGCATTTTTTAAAAAAATTTCTACATTTTGGAGCCATTTCATGGATTTGTATATAGAATTGTGTCCTAAATTTTTTTTTAAATGATCATTTAATGAGAAATAGTAAAATAAAATTCATTTTTAAATCTTTACTGTAGTATCTTTAATGAAATAAAAATTTTGTACCATAAGTATTATTTTGTGCCAAAAATAACAGTATTATTTGCAATCTAATTCCTAGATGTAAAATTTCACAAATATGTAACAAGTGGTAATGTTATGTTATCACAGAGAATACACACACACATCTTATTCAGTTAAATTTGTGAAAATAAATCAGTTGGCCTTCCTTATTGATTGAAAAGGCAATCACAAAATTATCTATTACTATACAAATCTCATTCATTTCCTACTATTGGTTCACACTCTCCCTATATATATATATATTGTTCAAATTTTCAATCGTTAACAAAATACTTTTTATTCATCCACTCAAGTTCAAATACATTTTTTTAAACTTGTTGTGGATAACACTTGATGTTAATACAGTTTTTTCAAAATTAATTCTTTTTAATTAATGAATAAATAGTAACAAATTAAAATAATAGTCCAACACAATTTTTCAAAGCAAAATCACTTGCTGTGTCCCTGTAGCACAAGGGATAGCGCTTCGGACTTCTAATCCAAAGATCATGGGTTCGGATCCCCCCTGGGATGGCTTAATTTCTGAGAATGTGATTTCCTTTTACTGTACTATTTTATTGGAATAATTAAATGTAATTAATGAATAAATAGTAACAAACAAAAATAATAGTTTTAACACCATATATAGAATGGAAAATTGTTTTCTATTTTGTCACTTCATATTAGGGTTCTGTTATATGTATATACATATTTATATTAATTTTAATTATTTTATAAAAAGTAAAATAAAAATTTTTCTTTGTTGACACTAAGTAGGAATCGACTTAAATTTTTTTTAATATTATTTATACATTGCTTTTTGTTTTCTCTGTGTTTCCTTAATTCTTTAAAATAAAGCATTTAAATGATTTGTGTTTCGAAACCTTATTCTTTTATCTTTAAATTTTCTTGACTAAAGGTGGCAATACTTATTTCTGCTTCAGTATGTTATAATTAAGGGAATAAAACATAAACAAAAATGCTGTTTATTTGTATCACGTATAACTTTATTTTAACCTTTTAAATTTATTAAATAATCATAATAAGATGTATATTGTTAGAAGTATATTTTTAAAAAAACTGTTTGAAATCTGATTTTATATAATATAGAGTCGGACTTCTATTTATCAAGGTCGCTAAATTCCAAAAAAAAGGTTTTTTTATGTGGAAAATTCGTTAAATAGAGATTCATTTTTTAATACACTTAAAAACCACATAAAACAAATTTTAAATTAATAAAGGCCATGTTTTGTTTAAGAAAAGTAATTATTCACACTTTTTTTTTGAAAGAGTTAATATCTATTCATTTTATATATCTTACTAATCAAAAAGAAATCAGCGACGATAACAAGGGGAAAAAAAGATGTCCAGGAATACATGATATTTTCAACTTTAAAAAATAATTTTATATTAAAACTAATGACTTTTTAGCCACATTTTCGAATTTTAAGCCTACGAGTAATTTTTAAATGTACATTATTTTATAACCAGTAATTTTAAGTATGCACTACCACATGCATCCTTAAATTTAGTTACTGATAAAATCTGTTAGTTTTATATTTGAGTTTTTTGTCTGAAAAGTTAGGCACCTGGTAATACCAGTTCAAGGTCATTGATCACCATAAAATGTGCTAAAAGGGAATAATTTGAAAAATGACTTTAAACATTTTAAAAATAGGGAGAGAAAAAATTTGATTTCAAGAGAAAAAGTTTGCTATATAGAAAATGCACTTCACTATTTGGTGGCTATTTTAGAAAGAAAATAGTTAAATATTCTTGGTTCCTGTGTAAACTTTACAAAATAGAGAAATTCGTAAAATAGAGGTTCTTTATATGAAGTTCACACACAACTGTATAATGTTAATTAGTTGATAATTAAAAACCCTTCCCAAGCCATTTAGCTTGACAAAATCTGGATTCAAGTGGTAGGAACTGCATAGTAAACAGGCCAGTCTGGTGCTCAGAAACAGTTGCATTATAAGTTGGAATGTAAATATTTTTGTGCATGATAGTCATTTTTTTTTTGCTTTATGCGATACAGTTCTTATGGATGTAAACACTGATTTAATTCTTTTTCTTATATAAATATATATATATTTATTTTAAATATATTATATTTTATATAATAGATGTGAAAAGTAATAGTTTGAAAATTATATTTCATAAATAAAAACAAAACTTTGGTATTATTTTTTTTCTGAGTATCTTCAAGTGTGCCTTTCTACTATGTTTAAAAATAAATAGCATATAGGCAGAAAAAATAATAAGCATACAAAATACTTACCTTGAACTAATATCTTACAGAAAAATACAATTCTAAGCCTCTTGTCTCTTAATCTCTTCACTACTCTTATCTATAATTAAACACTTTTATGCTTTCTGATTGGAATAAATAAATCTTTATCAAAAAATTTGTTTTTGCTTCCTTGTAAACATTTTGTATTTTGCATTTTATGAGGGTTTATTAAATTTTACTGGAAAATACTTTTATGTAGCACTTTAAGTTTTTATATATGTTTTTATTTATTTATATTTCACAGATCAAAAGATGTTATAATTCTCAAAATATCTTATCTAAAATATATGATTTTAGACTTCTGAATTGATTTTTGTGCTTGGTGATGAATAAAATGAGAACATTCAAAATTAAGTGTTCTATTTTGTTAAAAATAGCACATTTTCAGTTTTGCATTACTTAAACTGTATATATGTAATAGAGGGATATTTTTAAATGATACTTAAATTCATATATTTCAATGGTCTATTTAAACCGTTACAACATTTTGAATGCATACATTTTCTTTATATTGTATTCAATATAGGTACACCTATTTGACTTTTCTGTAATCATTTAACTAACAAAAGCTATAATAAAAATAGATGTTAAAAAAATGCAATACATTAAATTTAAAAAGTAATTTTTCTTTCATTAAAATGTTTTGTTTTATTTGTAGATGAATTAAACAGTAAAAATAGTTTTTATAAATCGCATTAAATATGTATTCATTTAATATATTATATATATTTAAGCATTCTTATATTTGCTACTCCATTGTTGATATTTGAGTTGATCAAAAAAGCAAATCTTTATTCCATGAAAGGAAGGTGCCTGCCAAATTTCAAAACTGTGGATCCAACTGTTCAAAAACGGGAATATTTGTTTTAATGCCTCTTAGACGCTCGCAACAACCCTTGGGGGTTGTTTTTTGCAAATTCCGCTCTCAGCAGATCTCTACTCCGTGAAAGGAACATGTCTACGAAATTTCAGGTCTAATAGTTTCGTAGATATGATGAATGAATGAGTAGCTTTTCTGTTTTATGTATATAGAGATTCAGCTTTATGTATAAGATATATACATACACACTGAGGATGACATGTTATAGCCTTGCGTGTGTATGTTTAAATCTTTACTGCAAATATAAAAACTCACAATATACTTAAAAAGGTATTGCAATATTCTTTTTCAGTATTCATGAATTTTAAATTACGAACGTTTTCAATTACCATGCTGTGGGCAATCATATTTGTGCGCATACATCGAAGTGTTTTCTGCAAATTCATTTTCATAAAATAAATACTGTTTATGATTTTAAAAAAAAAAGATATTGAATTCTAATCTGTTAATTTTGGTTCATATTGACTGAAATGTTGTTCTCGTGTCCTTCACAAAGGGAAGGAATAAAAGCTGCCAGAGCCTGAGACAGGTTGGACTTCTTTACGATAGATGGAGACACCACCTATCTCCACTCCCACAATTTAGACATGGAACTGGAGGTTTCGTGGTTCACTGCACTCGTGGTTTCTGCTGCGACCTCCCACAAGACTTACGGACAAACTTATTTAACGAGCACATACTCCGTGTGTACTCGGAGGGTATTTGGTGGTTTCGAACCCAGGCCTTCCAGTCTGGAGTCCGGTGCTCTATAACCACTAGGCTACCCGCGGCCTCATTGACTGAACTGAAGCTATTATGTGCCAATTGGTAATACATTTTTCGATTCTCTTTAGGGAAGGGAGAGAAGGGGGGGGGTAAGTGTGTGTAAATAATTTGTTGAGGGATTTTGCTTACAACTTCCTCAAAATGTATAAAAATTTATTTCAATGTCAAAATTACTTTATGACGCGATACATGTTTTGAAACGCAAAACTTTGGAGTTTGCATCTTCGAGGCTATGATGATGACTACGGTAACCTAGAAGCTACGGTCACGTGCTCGTGGCGTCATGAGTTCGAGCCCAAGTACCACTGAAGACCTCACGTGTAGAGGGGCCAATGCACGTTAAATTTGTCATAGTTCAAACGTCCTTCCATTGACGTGCTGTGGTAAGTTGGAGAGGGGGCTGCAGCTCAGCAAACATTGTCCTCGCCACTTGACCGTAGCTCAAAATTGCAAGCTCGACACCAACAAATCAAAGTTAGGCTGTCTTTCTCTTATGTCACCAAGCAAGATCCAGAACACATTTTTCCGGTTGTTAAATAATAAAACTAAAATGTTTGGTTATTATTTGTATAGGATTTATCACACTTATGATTGTTAAATATTATATGAATACGATATTTTTCACTTTAACAAGTGTTATTAAACACCAGTGCAGCGATAATATGGAAAAAAAAAAGCGTGGAACTAATTGTATACTCTTAAAAGATGGATTGGCTTACAAGAATGAATAACTTAATAAAATATGCTGTGCTTCTTATCGGATTATGAAATAAGGATATTACAGTTTCAGTTGTAGGTTCTGTGGGATATGGAGCAATAAAGGTTATTATTCCCTAAAAGATAAAAGAAAATTTTACAAGTTAATAGATATCAAAATATTTCACTTTCTGAGCAAACACCTGATCGGGACATCTGCTCGTGCACCTCAGCGCTCGATGGTCACGTGCACTAGGATGGGCACAGTAGGCCTTGGCTCTCATGGGCTGTTGCGCCACTGAGTTTGAGTTAAATACAATAATGAATGACCTTAATAACATCAACACATTCCAAATCCATGAAGTTAAAAAAGTTATGTAGAAGAATAAATGGGTGTATTTTTCAATAAAAATTCGTGGCCGTGGTATCCTAGTGGTCGTCGCGGACTTGCGGCTGCGTCCAGTGCCACTGAAGACTCGTCGTATAGAGGAGGCCACTGCATGTTAAATTTGTCAAGGCTCCGACGTCTTCCCGTTGGTGTGGTGTGGAAGTTAAGAGAAGGGGGTGCTAGCTCAGGTGTCGTCCTCGTCATTTGACCATGGTCCGAAATTACGAGGTCCATCGCCGAAAGACCGCGTACAGCTTTATAGTGCTGCGTTAATATCACTCTCTCAATAGAAATTCTTTCGCGTGATGTGGAAGTTTGGAGACAGGGTGCCAGTTCAGGTGTCATCATCGTCACTTGACCTTGGTTCAGAATTACGGGGGCTGTCACCAAAACCTTCGAAGTGCGACGTTATTAAAAAGTCAACGGAATAATAATCTTTATTCTTTCTCAAGAAAAAAAAAAGTTTTAATGGAAAAAAAAAAG
>BMAV01018337.1:34677-44963 GCA_019973955.1 Trichonephila inaurata madagascariensis | reverse complement strand
TGAGTATTTTTAAAACTAAACATCTTTAAATTCAATTGGCTTATAATGGGTAAAAAAGGACGCTATGGAAGTCTCTTTCTACAAACATAACTGATTAAAGTGCATTTTATCCGAAGAAAGTGCTTTAAATATGGGTTTTTTGCTTTGGTTTTCGATTGTTTTTCAACTAACAAAATGTGAGCAAACTCATACACTTTATTTGATATTTTGTAAACACTTTTTCTTTATTTCAAATATACTACATACTTTCATATACATTTGCGTAGCTTTGGAACCAAGGGTGTAGCTACCGCCGTATCAATGATACGGGGCCCTCAAGCTTCAGGGGCCCTCAAATGTGTAAGAAGAGATCGTAAAATATTGAGAGCCCACCAAAAAGGGAATCCAAAGAATTTGGATTCGGGGTCCACTCAGGAGTGTGCCAGTGTTTGGAACTGTAATGATCACACTGAAGGTAATAGACAGCATTTAAATTGCTTTTGTGTCAATGGGCTTGAAAAAATTCAAATGGAATATAAATAGTCCACGCAAATTAGAAAATTTAAATAAACCCGCGTAAGCAAACAAGTAATTGCTTATCAATCGTGGGTCAGTTAAAAAGCTTGTGTGGGTCAGACACTGACCCACGGGTCATAGGTTCGCCATCACTGGTATAGGAGAAAAAATGCGAAACACATTTTATAAAAGAAAAAATGTATCAACTAGGATAAAAATGAGTAATATGATAGAATAAGTGATTCTCTACAGGATAGTGAAGACAGAATTTAATATTAAGGTTCGCGAGTACTTTTATACATGAAAAAATATTCCGAATTCGGGTCCTATTTTTTAACATTAGCCGAAGACAGCCTTAAGTAATGTCACAAGGAAAATCGAGTTTAGGTATTTGAGCTTTTCTTTATGGCAAATAGTCAAAGTAATTTTTATTAAAGAAAAACAGGTATTTTTTAATAATTTTCAACATTTATTGCGATGGGAAGACATCTTCTAAATAGTTACAAGGAAAACACATCATGTACATTTTTAGCTTCTTTAGAATTAGATTCTTAAAAACCTACTGTAGAAATTGCATTGCACGATGAAGTAAAAAGACGTGAAAAAAGCTTGAATCGGACTGATTCCACGGTGTGCGAAAAGAGAGCTGAAGTTATATACATTGTACTATATTCAGTACTCTGTATTCACTTATCGATAATCATCACTTTTAGTCGTTTATATTGTTACGAATTTTGTGTAAATAGTGTAAATAATTTGTATATATTTGAGTGTTTAATGCATTTATATTACTCTATGTTATGTTTATTTCATGTTAAAATTGTACCCACAAGCAATGCCGACCCTTACGTTATAATGGCGATCCAATGAGAACTTGGCGAAATCTTGGCGGTAGAACCAAATTGGCATCATTTTTGGCGACCAAGTTGGCGGCCAATTTGGCGATTTTGGCGTCATTGGCGACCATGTTGGCGAGTTCGGAACCCTCGGGAATCTTCTAGAAAGTAGTAGATCTCTCCATTAGTGTCACGTTCAATGACACGAGCTGTTATATTTCTGGAAGTTTCTGTCGCGCCTATAAAGGAGATGCTCGCCGGAACGGCGAGGAGTCTGGATTAAACCAGCGAGTAGTGAGGATTGTTTTGACTAGCGATTATCTCGGCTGTGCTTGTGAATAATCTTTACTTACGTGTATTTTTAAACACTGTTATTGTGTTTGATTGTTGTTGAAGGTGTGAAGACCTTTGGATATTTACTCTGTGAATATCGCTGCTGAATCCTGTATTTAAAGGATTGGATTTTTGATAATAAATTCGCATCGCTTTGAAAGAACTGTTTATTTTCTTTGTGATTGTTTTGCATAAAATCCCCGAACCCTCGGAGCTACGTAACAATATTGTATAACAAGTAATTAAAAAAAAAATTTTTAAGTCAATTCCTACTTAGATCAACAAAGAAATTTTTTATTTTAGCTACTTTTTATTAAATAGTTACAATTAATATAAATATGTACATACATAGGACAGAATCACAACATTAAGTGATAATTAATTTTTATTAATTATCATTAAAGTATCGTATTGTCATCCAAAGCAATCGTGTATATAAAATTTCAGTTCAACTGAATGCTTTAAAACGCGAGAAAAAAACCTTTTCAAGTTTTGACACAAGTTGACAACGTGGCTGTATTTGTAATTCTTTAAATGATTAGATTTAATCAATTAATTTTTATTAATTATAATTAAATTATTGTATTGTCATCCAAAATAATCATGTTTTTTTTTTAATTTCAGCTCAATTGAGCGCTTTAAAATGTATTTTATTAATTATATTGAGAGTGTGAGCTAATAGTAGGAATTGAAAAATAATTTTGAGTCTAAAACCATCTAACCAAAATTAAGTCTTTTTTCCATTTTTTTTTTTGAAAATTTAACCCCTTTGTGACAATCTTAAATTTTTAATTGTTAAAAAAAATTTTTTTTTCTTTCTAATTTTCATACCATGAAACATCTTTTTCACACAGGTAGGTTCCAATTACTAATAATTTTTTTACTTTCATATAACCGCAATCCACCCTTTAATACTGTGATTCCCAAACTGGTCTATATGGACCCCCAGGGGTCTATGGCGACTTGCAAGGGGTCCATGAGGTGTAAATGGCTCTCATTAATCCAGATCGAGACTTTAATTTTTTTTAAAAATGTAACCAAGGGGAAACCAGATTTTACCAATTTAATAGATTTATTCACTAAATTTAATGAGGTTAATTTGCACAGTTACAAGTTGACAGCATATATTTTATTAACACAAGAACTTATTAAATCATTTCAAATTTTCTTGCCAGAATTAAGCAAAAGGAGTACAATATTGGACGCCGCGATTTAAATGCCCTTAATTCAGATTTTGAAACCAGGATTGAGAATACGTTTACTATGGTAATACCACAGTAGACAAAGAAATCATATGATCCCAATAAAGAAAATAAATGTCATATTACAAGAGGAACCGATCAGAATAGGCACTAACGTAGATCTTAATAGTAAAGTTTAGAGAAACGGATATCAGTAATTTTGGCTATAAAACGACATACCTGTTATTTACCCCGAATTATGGAATATCGTGAGAAACTTTTAAAGGGGAGTTGGAAACCTTTCCCTCTCTATATACTGACAATGTTAAATTGGCTGTTTTCGATGTACCTTTTCTCAAAATCTGTTATATGTACATGCTTGAGATTTTTCTTAAAATTAAAGTACACATTTCTCATCATACTGAAATGAGCTTTTATCTAATTTTGAATTTTTTAATAATTTATGAAATATTTTATCAAACATTACGAAATTTGACCCATTTTTCACATAAAAAATTTGTAAAAAATAAATTTTTGAGTTTTTTTACAAAAAGCTCATTTCAGTATATATTAGCCATCATTATGAATACACCATAAAAAAATTACATACCTGTGAAAAGCAGTTTCTCAGAAAAGGTGCATCGAACATCAAAATTAACATTTCGCGATAAATTAATTTTAATGTATACAGTGAGACTTCTAATCGGCTAGGAAATAAAAAAAAAATAATAAAAGGCTCCATTTACAATAAAAGATACATGTTTTGGTTTATATCAGACGTTCAATTTTTAAGCAAAAACGAAGTACTTTGTTTACATTTTTCGCCATTCAAATGGGTGTGGTCCAGTTACAACGATTATTTAAAAATAGGGTTTAATGGTTTCTAATTACTCTAGAGGTAAAGTAAGGTATTTTTAGAAAGGTTTAAATCTATAAAATTTAAAAATCTCAAATTGTCAAAAAAAATATGATTTTAGCTTTCCAACACGACTTAATTGTTTTTCCTAGTGAGCTAGAGTTTCACCGCGGTTGCCAATATGGACCCCCCTCCCCAAACCTGACATTACTAACCGAAGAAATTTAGAGTTAAACTCGACAAGATTGATGTCAAGTGTTGAAAATTTGTTATTGTGGGAAGTGCCAGACTCATCTCTTGTATTAAAAATTTTTTTGAAGTGATAACTTCTATTGGTGCGATTTGCTGGGGAGTGAACTTGAATGAACGTCACGCTCGGGAATGTAACCAACACCTCCTAGAGGTATTGATGTAACGCTTATTCGGCTTCTTTCGTCTTCAGTCGGACATACACACCCTAAAAAGGAAAGGAGGGACGTTTACCCCCTCCACTCTGAAACGATGTAGTTTGTACCCCCCACCCCACCCCCACCAATACACCGTAAAAGTAAAGTTCCTAGCTTCGATCTAAGTGGGGCTCCTCCCCCTCACCTCTTTCTAGGGCAGGGGTGGCCAACCCAAATGACCTCACAGGCCACTTCAGAAAAACTTTAAAATCCCGCGGGCCGCATATAAAAATATATATCTTTATATTAGATTTGGATCCATTACAAACATCTACTGGAGTGAAAATTTTAAACAGACTGATATATTATTATTGTTTTCATTGCTTTTCATGTATACAAACATAGATAGCATAATAATAATAATGCAATGATTAAATAATGTTTAATTTATTTAATTAGTGGGATATCTGTTTCTCAACTCTTTCACTTAGTTTTTGCAAGTCGATCTCAATCCATGTGTATTTGCGTATCGTAATTGGTGTTGCAGATTTTCGTGCGTGAAGTTTGAGCACGATTTATGTTTGTTAAATTTCAATTTAGAAAAATAAAGAAAAAAAAAAGAGATTTGCAATAACAGAAGCAACGTGATAAAATAATAACACTTATAGGATTTATTTAAAAAAAAAAAAACTTTTAAACAAAAAAATATTGTACAAAACAGTTGAATTTTTTAAAGTTGTAAAGAATCTCGCGGGCCGCAAAATTATTCAAGGCGGGCCACATGCGGCTCCCAGGTCACGGGTTGGACATCCCTGTTCTAGGGGAATGAATGCGGGATTCTTTCTAATCCTAGTTGAAGCATGAAAATGAAACGTAATATTTTTAAAAAATAGGCTTAGAGAGAAAAAGAAATCCTACACTAAAATTAAATATAAAATGTAGAAAAAGGACAATTTTTTATAGAACTGAGTGAATAGTATTATTATCATTAGGAATACTGCAGTAATTTTAAGAATAAAAATCTATTTTTGTAAACGAATCGAAATAGCAATCAACAAATAGTTCTATTAATCACGTTACTTAAATATACTTTGAGTCTAAAAAGAAAATTAAAACAATTAAAAATTTAAAATAACAAAATTAAGTATACAGGTATTAAGAAAAAGTTACATTAAATAATTTAAATACAAGAAAATAAAATATAATTAAAAGACTTTCCTTACAGCAGCACCGGATATATTTGTACAAAACTCCCATACAATGTCAAAAGAGCTAGTATAAGCCAGAGATTATGTGATATAAATCTTCTGATTAAATCCCTTTTTAGATGTTTTGACCTAGATTCCTTTCTTCCCAATCAACTACCAGTCATACTATCTATCCCTTTGCTTAAATTAATTCATAGATAGAATGAAATATTGTTAAATTACAACCACGATTCCCAAAGCCGGATTGGGTCTTCTGAACAAATTACCTATGAATTTAAGTGGGAATTTTAAAGTAGAGTTTTCAAAAGATAAATCGAAACCTTTAGTTGATTTTTTAAAATCAAAATTCAATTTAACTATGTCAAATGATCCAAATGAAACATGAGAAAGTACGGAACAACGCTTCACGGAGTTTTTTAAATAGATATTTAAATAAAATTTTGAATCTAAAGGATTTATAACCTATTTCAGCTACCATAAACCTATTGTTTCCTTCCTAGAATACAATTAATTCAAAAATATGATTGTATATTTCGCACAAAAATGTTACTTTATGAGTACAGACATATGAATAAATAATTTTTTAGGGCAATACTAACATCTCCTTGTTTTATATATATATATATATTTAACATATGATTCTCTTAAGTTTTAAACACTATACTTCACTACATTTAAAAATTTAGATCTTTTAAAGTAAGTAGCTCTATACTAGCTGTCAAAAAGACATTTAAGTTGATAAATGTGCAAAAATTTAATATTAGGTAAGCAGGGGGTCTATCTAAAGACGAAAGGCATGGCAAGGGGCCTATGAGACAAAAAGGTTTGGGAACATCTGCTTTATATACAGCTTTTACTTTTTATTTACTGTTAGACACTAATTAGAAGAAAAAGAAAACTGAAAATCGATGAAACCCTGACATCTGACAACATAATTGGCTACGAACCTTTTCTCTATACATAAAGAGCAAAACAAATTCCGCAACAGAAAAATATTTTAGCTGTAAGAGAAGTCAAAAAAAAAAAAAAAAAAAAAAAATTAGTCCTCGTAACATTTTTTGCGAAGTTCAAAACATTTTAAGCGTTTTAATTTGAGAACTACTACACAAAAAGGACAGATGAATATCTGTATTCAGATGTAGTATCAGATGTTGACTTTTAAAGAAATTCACTCAAAAAAAAATAAATAAATAAATAAATAAACTTGCGGAATTACAATGAAAATCGCTTAACACGAAACTGAGAGGACTGAAATATTTTTTCATTTTAAAAGAATTTTGTGTTAAGGAGAGATATTGCAAAAAATAAATAAAATAAAATATCACCAAATTAAGTTTATAAGAGTTTATTTTATTTACATAGACATGTATATATGCATGTTTTGAATAAAAACCAATGAATCAAAAACATTCACGAGAACTTAAAGAAATTTTTTACAAAATTTAAAAGTTTTCTTGAAAAAAAAATACATTTATGTTGAGTTTTTGGAAAACAATCTGATACTTTCTTTGCGTTGTCTTTTTTAGCATCAAATTGTCACCAAATTTTTCGATGTTGTTCATTTCACCATTGGAATGGGCGTCTGAATAAATACCCATACTTTTCCTCATTTCGAATGATGTGGGAACAAGAGCTGTATTATTCGATTCATTTTCGTCGTCGGAATCGGCCTCAATTATATTTTTTGAACTTGGACCAAACTCCAAAATGTCTTTGTTTGCCATAATTGGAGTTATGCACACATTATCATTATCTACTGCAATGAATTTTTCGAATGCTACAATAGGACTGTCCGATTCGGTTGGTTTTTTTCACATTTTGTTCATTCCCAGAAGGGAAATCTTTTCGTGGTAAGTGATTTTCGTTTCGCGTTAAGAGAAACAAGTAAAATAAAAACAAATTTTTAAGTCAATTCCTACTTTGAATGGATGAATAGAAAGTATTTTATTAACGATTAAAAATTTGAACGATATATATATATATAAATAAATATATATATATAGGGAGAGAGTGAACTAATAGTAGGAATTGAAAAAAGAACATGTGATTTGTCTAATTTTTTGTAACAATGCACACCCGGTTTTGCTAGTTTGGCAGAAAAACCGGTTTTCAACGCCAACTTTCGTCATTGTTTTAACAGTTACATTGTTACAACAATGGAGACGAATCTAAGTTGGCGTCGAAAACCAGTAATTAATTAAATTAAATTTAATTAATGAATTAATATTTGAAAAAACAGTATTAATATCAAAAGTCATCCACTACAAGTTTAAAAATATTTATTTGAACTTGATTGGATGAATAGAAAGTATCTCATTAACGATTGAAAATTTGAACAAGATAAAAATATATATAAATAGATATTTATATATATAGAGAGAGAGTGAGCTAATAGTAGGAATTGAAAAATATGCATGAAGATACATAGTAATTTGTCGGGACCTCGGGACTGCTGTATTATTTCGTGTTAACCGATACTTCGTATTAGGCGTTTTCGCGTTAAATATATTTCACTGTATTTAATCTGCATCAACTTCTCTACACAATGGTCTATGAAAACAACCAACCCGAACCAGCTGTTCCACCGTTTGTAATTTTAGTTGTCTACTAATCGGGTTACCTTGATCCCAGTTCCAACAACCAAGTTCAGAAATTAATTTGATCAGAAGTGAAAGAGATTATTTATTTTAAACAACATACCGCAAAATCCGGCGTATAACGCGCACTTTTTACACAAAAAAATGAGGTCAAAATTTAGGGATGAGCGTTATACGTCGGGTATAAAAAAATGATGGCTTCAAAAGTAAAACAAGTAATATAAAATTTCTTTTTTTAAGTCACTTAGTTTTAAGCTTACTTAGATCAACAAAGAAAAAATTTTATTTTAGCTACTTTTTATTAAATAGTTACAATTAATATAAAAACATGTATAATATACATGTTTATATATAAATGACAGTATCACAACATTAAGTGGTAATTAATTTTTATTCATTATCATTAAAGTATCGTATTGTCATCTAAAACAATCGTGTATATAAAATTTCAGTTCAACTGAATGCTTTAAAATGTGAGAAAAAAAATCTTTTTAAAGTTTTGACCCAAGCCGCTAAAAATGAAACCAACGTGGCTGCATCTGTAATTCTTTAAATAATTAGTTTCAGTCAACTAATTTTAATTAATTATAATTAAATTATCGTATTTTTACCGAAATCAATAGTGTATAGAAAATTTCAGCTCAAATGAGCGCTTTAAAATGTGAGAAAAAAATCTTTTCAAGTTTTGACACAAGTCGCCAAAATGGTCGCTAAGAAGCCAAAAATGATACCAACGTGGCGGTATTTAAATATATAGAGTGTGAGCTAATAGCAGGAATTGAGAAAAAGAGATAATCATAAGAAAAATTAAACTTTTACATAGATCAGACTACTGTTTAGTTGAATGAAACGACATTTCTAACGAAATTAAAGGATTCTGATTCTAAAAATAAACTATTTTTCAAAATTCTGGGATAATACCTCGAATAAATGGCTTGAAAACATAACAGCATTTTACACGCATATTTCTCGTTCTTTCGTAAAAAGGGGGGTGCGCGCTATACGGCGGAATACCTAAAAATTAAAAAATGCATCTTTAAAGTATGGGTGCGCGCTATATGCCGGATTTTACGGTATATATATATATTTTTGTATGCGTAATAATACATTTAATTCCATAATTAATTTAATTTCCATATGTGATACACTTATATTTGTGACGCGAAGTTTTAGTTTCTGTGTCAATGTTAGTATTTAATATGAACATTTGATATCTGAATTCCTCACCGAAATTTATAATACTCCTGATTTGTCGCAGTTATAAATGTCATTGAGTTGCGGTGTTTCGTCGAATTATAAATGTGAATAGGTTACAATAAATGAAATTAGAGTGCGGAATTATTATCTAATCAAAGTAAATAATCATTATTAAGTAATAAAAAAAAAAAAAAAAAAAAAAAAAGTACAAAAGAAAAAAATTTATTTATTTATTTATTCAATACTATTCTCATACATTCAAAAAGTGCTCTTCAATTTCTTATTTTATGCTTAAATAACTAGATTTCCCGGTACTTACGTATATCGAAATTTCATCGTTAGAGTATATATTGTTTATATATATATATATAACATTTTTTTCGTTTCCGTTTATTTTACTCATACAAATAAAGAGGGAAAATATTTCCTTTTTTGTTTTCATATTACAATTTATTAATTTCGTATTATATTTTATTAATTACAATTTTTCATTACAATTTATTCTGAAGTCGTTATTCGTAATTGAAAAGAACACCCATTTTCTTTTCAACTTAACTCTAATATCGATTTTTGCTTATCATGACTGTAACCATATCCCCAAGCTTTCCATGCACGGGTTGCTTAGCAACGACATAATGCTCTTGTGAAGAATTAGATTGGCTAGCTCTAGCAAGGAAACTTACAGATGAAGTACTTTGTACTGAAACTAATTCAGAACTTTATTTGTGTATTTTAATTTAGAGGGAATTATTTGAAATACAAGAGTCTATATAAACAATGGATCATATTGTGGTATATTTTTAATTAATTTTTTGAAACTTTGTTTTACAGTGAATAAATATTGTTTTACTTTAGCATTTTTTTTTTTTTTTTACATCACAGAATGAAGCGGAGGAAATTTATCAACGTTTAATAAGGAAAAAAAGTGTTTTGGGTGTAATGGTTTTCAATGAGAATGGTGAGTTTTATACAAATACACCTAATAAGATAATGAAAAATTTTTTAACTTTATATATTTACATTTTTAGTATGTTTGAAGAATTTTATATATTTTTCGCAGAAGAAAATTAAAAAATATGTATTATACATCTAGAGCATTTATGCTAATTTTGTTGTAGATATTTGTATAATAAATGAGATAATAATGTCGTAATTTTCGTCTTTATATTTTTTAATATAAATAATTGAATTTTTTTT
>BMAV01018337.1:2922-24117 GCA_019973955.1 Trichonephila inaurata madagascariensis | reverse complement strand
TTTATTTTTTATTTTTAGATGAAGGACATCTTTACATTGTTATTCAGGATGCTCGATTCATTAGAACTCAGAATATAGTAATGTGATGGAGGAAAAAAAATCATACATCAGATAAAGTTTTGGAATCTATGTAATTAACTGGAAGAGCCTATATGTATATATATATTCTATCCCCTTTTTTTATGGTTATTTTAAATATAATGATTGAGATGGCTTTTTAAAAATAACTATACGAACATAATCCCATTGTAGAATCTTAAAAATGTCAAAACAGCTTCTCAACGGCAATGCATTAAGTACTCCAGAAATAAGTTTGAAATTAAAACAATGTGAAATGATGCGAAGCTTCTAAAAGGAAAAATTGTACTGAATGGTAATTATGTGTTTTTTGAATTTTTTTGAAAAAGTTACGCATGTGAATTTTTCTTTGACATACGATCGCTTTAGAGGGAAATCATACCTTTGAAACGTATAACCATTTATTGTTACTGTTGACAGTCGCGTTTCAGTTATTTTCTTAAATAAAAATTTCTTGTAAGCACTTGACAGATTATAATAAAACTTAATAAAAAATTGAGTGTTTTTCACCTTATGTAGATGTACTGTTCTAATTAATATTTAAGGAATAATTTTGAAAAAAATTATCAGAAACAAAATTAAATAAAATACTTATATTTTCGAATATAAACCGATCTGTGCAAAAGCCGAAAATGTATCTTGTCTTCGAAAATTTACTCAAAATTTAAAACCCGTGAAAATTTGTTTCACTTCACTGCAATTTTTAAATTTGTTACTACGATGGGGTAAATGTTGACAAACGGTGGAATATTTTCCAATCAAATTGTTATAGTAAAACGCCAGAAGTGAACGAAGATAATTTTATTTCTGGTAGCCCTCTCTGAAGCTAACACTTTTTTCTCCGTTTATATGTCATCTCGTGAACCGTTTGGGCTAGTCAGACTTTCTGCGCTATTTTCTTTTGTTTCGAGAATGAGCCGGAAGAGAGAAAAACTCGCTGTATGATGAGTATATGCATTCAGATTACACAATGACTGAATGTGAATTTTACGAAGTTTTCGGAAACTCGAATCCAGAGATTGGTTTTGACGGATTTATGAGACTTCTTATTCTTTTAGAATAAAGGTTTCATTCAAAACACCCAACTCGTTAAAAGATTAAAATCGCTTGTGCATAACTAAAGGATAATGTTAACAAAACCGTTTTTCCTAAACTATGTTTTTCCCAAGATTAGTGGATTAGTCGGCGTGTACATATGTAAGCCAAACCCCTTTATTTTAACTTTAAAAAAATTCCAAAAATTCTTGGAGGGAAATATACGGTTTTAATCGAGCTTTTTCTTTACGGAAGTGAACAATTTTGATGTTGTAATGAATTAGATTTTAAAGAAGCCACTGAAAAGTATTGTGAAATTAAATAACTAAATTTTTCTTGGTTCCTCGAATTATATTAATCTTATGTAAAGTTATGTTCTTTGAGTTGAGTTGAGTTTTAATTTAGTTTGTATATATAAATTTTGTTTAATTGTTTCATGTCAGGATTTTCCATTCGCTTTTAACATACTTTTCGTCATAAACTTTGTACTTCAAAGTATTTTCTGGAAAGTTTTAATATGAATAACATACAATAGTTCATTGAGACAAAATATTAATTATTTGGAAAAGTGGTCGCTAAAAAGGCGGCTGTTGTCGTGCGTGTTTTTGATTGTTTTTATTGCATCATAAATAATAAATGTTAGGTAACTCTTAATATGATTATATAGACATTATAGCATCATTAGAATCTTAATAATCATAATGCTTTATTTTTCTTGTTGCTTATCAATTACATGTCGGATACATTCGCATGATAGTTTTAGGCATAGTTAACCCAAATGGTATGGCTCATTATATTACAACTTTCCTTTTTCAAACTATTGAAAATATAATATTAGACCTTATATAGTCAAAGCTGACAGTCTGTTTCGGTCCAGAATGCAATCGATTTTCTTAATTCTTTTATTTGTTTATTTTATAAAAGTAAATGCCTTTGTGTAGAGAAAACAACAATAATAAAATAATAAGTACTGGAAAATTAAAATATATGTTTATATCATTTTTCTTATAAAAGATGCTTATGTTTTCACAATGCTGAATAATAAACAAAAACTTTATTAAAAGAGAATCGAAGATGAATTTTAATCAAATATTTTGAAAAATTTAGAGAAATTGTCTTACGTTCTCATTTAGATATGTTTCTAAAATCAATTGAAAATTTCTGTTCCACGCAAACGATGTTTAAGCAGTTTTTTTTACATCACTGTACTTTACTTGTACTTCTCTTGGTTTCATTTTAAGGGTTGCAAACGTTGTTAAACGTGCATTCTAAAAAAAAAAAAAAAAAAGGATAAATTCCTCAATTTTCTTAAATTGCTTAAAATCAAACAGAGTTTAACCTAAAACTGTATAAAAATTGGTTCCAACTGTATATACTGTTCTGCAAATTGTGCATAAATTTTTCACATATCTCATTAAGAAAAGGTTTCGTTAACAATATTTTTTTAAAATTTACTGCTTTGCTGCATTGCTGAAGACCTACTCAAATAAATTTTGCTTTAATGTAAGAAGGGGGAGAGGGAAGCTGGTTTTTATTTGTGACATCGCCTTCTGCGACGATATCTAAATTTTGATTAATAGCATCATTTTCATATGAGACATCCGTAGCCAATTCATCTAAATCATCATGGGTGAAGATATTTAGTATTATATATCTTACAAAACCACCACTACCACACCTTTTGGGTCGATAGTGGAGGTGATTCGTCTTTACATGAACTTGACAAAATACCGAAAGCATTGGGAAGATCTATGAAGTAGGATTCAAAAGTTTCTGGGACTGAGTATATAACTTAAAAAATATTACCAATTAAACTGCCGAAACACACCTTCCTTCGAAATAAGACGAGCAACAATACACTTTTGCCAAGTCTTGTAAAAGTCATCGAAACATTTTTGGAACCCATTTTTAGCCATGTTCTCTAATTCAGCTGTGACGCACTCAGCTGTGACGCATCTGCAGATTGGTTTCGTGTTTAACAAGCGGGAAACGATGTATTTACACATCCTATGCACGTTAAGATCCTTAGTGAGTATCCATTGACATGTGGCCGAGGATATCCTAACTGATTCTGCTATTGTGTTTGAAGCCTGTTCTTACGTACCGCCGCAGAAACCTTGTCGATGTTCTCAGCGGTGCGGGAAGTCTGCGGACGCCCAGAGCGTTTGAGACGTTTTTCTGAAACGTCGATGGCCCTTAAAAGCTTGTGTTCACGATAATGTATCACAGCATTACATCTGCCTCAAAATTTCGTTTGTCTCCGTAGCACTTTTTTCCAAACGAACACAAAAACTAATATCCATTATCCGCTCAACAAACGCAATTTCTTTTAATCGTCGACGACTAAATATATCCGCCTACAAAATACGACGCCATGGCGATCTATCAGTCCGGGAACTTATGAATCCTACCTCGTATATGGAATCACAACCCCTCTCAGCAATTTCTTACGGTTCAGAAAGATTTAGCGGAGCAGTCAGAAAGCACATATAACTGTTTGATATGTTTATGAAATAATCAACTAAACATTTAACAATATGCTACAAATTGCTAAATGAGGTATAATAATTACTTCCAAATTTTGACCAGTAATTTAAAAAAAAATGGGTAAACAAAGACGGGTTTTTTCTTTCGTAATGGAAAGTTCAATAAATATTGTATTCAGAATATGAATTAAATATATAAATTATAGCACACACATAATTATATTTCTGCTTTTAAATTTTTTATTAATGTCACATTTAAAGCAGCACTAGGGATATTGATGGTGTACTTCATATTTTGAACCATGGTCAAGTGACCAGAGTGACACCGGAGATTGTACCTTATTTTTCTAACTTCCTTTTCTCGCCAACGTGAGAACTTTGATCTGTTTCGTTACTCGGATGATCTTCAAAAAGACGAGGCTGAACCCACTCCCAAGCGAACTTTATTTTAATTAAAGTGGAATATTAATACTTGGGAGTAGTTCTCGAACTCTTTTTTTATTACAAATTTTATGTTGGTGCCTTAATGTTTTTGAATACATTTTTTTTTGTGTGTGGAAGAATCTTTCTGTAGAAGTGAAATTGGTCAAAATTTGGTGGGAAGTTAGAGTTTTCTTTATTTTATCTAGTGCACCAATAAGCAAAGGAATCAGCTTTTTAAACTCTAAATTATTTCATTGAATGGCACTTACATATCATACCGTCGGCAAATTTCGCCAAACGAAAAGACATCGCTAATTGAAAAAATGTTGTCAAGTGCTATCATTGTTATTACTGCTGTGTTTGATCATGCATGGAAATGGTTACCACTATTAACTGTACATAGCAGCATTTGGTGACATTTTTTAATTTGACGAAATTGATCACCGGTATAATATTTAAGTAACCCATTAAATAAGATTTGGCCATTATTTTTGTAACTAAATAACTACAGCAGTATATTTATCCTGAAATAAAATGATTTTTCATATAATATGGGAGAAAATTAAATTAAAATGGTCGATTACAAATTCCAAGCAAGCAACCCATTATGCAGCTAATTCGATCAATAATAACTCAACAATGTTTAAGAGTTAGATGCATTCAGAATGATGAACCACAAGAGTAACAGGAACATCGACTGTCATTACACACACAACATCAAACAATATTTCTGTGTATTTTGTAGCTAAGTTAAAAGAACTTAAATTATGATTAAATAGTCCATTGAGAAGAAAAATAATACATTTTTACTGTTAAGTAACAATTATAATATCGATGATAGTATGAATGATATTTCAAATTCTAAAATTTTATGAAAAAAATATTAAGAATGAATCTTTAGCTGTCAAAATTACTAAAACAAATACAAAGATAAGTAAAAGGAATGAGATGCATAAAAAACAAAAGAAAATTACATTTATTGGAATACATTTCGAGAAATGATTTGTTCCTTGTCCATATTTTAATAAATTATTTATTGATTTTTTTTACTATTTCTAATAGATTTTGAGCTTTGATACTTTGATTTTGAATGTCATTTCCTTTTTTTGCTGATTAATTTTTAATACAGGATAATTATATACAAAATTTAAGATTAACCCATTGCGTACAAAAAGAAGGTGGCTGTAAAATTAAAGCTATAAATGACTTTAAAAAGACTGACAATGTATTGTATTATATTCTTCAATTATATATAATCAATAAATTTTATAATCATTGAAGCATTAATTATAAGAACACAATTGAGATGTATCTTAATATAAAGTGTTATTTCAAAATGATAGTCATGAAATATCTTTTGTGGCTAGATTTGAAATATATTTCAGTTCAGTTTTTATTATGTTTACGTAATTTTAAATTTAATGCATATGACTTATTGAAATAAACATATTTTTTTTCACAAGAAACTAAAACTTATGATTTTCCCGAAATGAAATAAAAAGGTTTCTTTGTAAGAAAACAATAACTAATTTTAAACAAGTAACAATTTTTTTTAAGGTCAATTCCTACTTAGGTCAACAAAGAAGAATTTTATCTGAGTTAATTTCATTAAATAATTACAATTAATATAATTATGCAAATACATATGAGAGAATCACATCATTAAGTGGCAAAATAGAAAGCGATTTTCCTTTCTATATATGGTGTTGGACTGTAATTTTTGTTTATTATTTATTCATTCATAAATCACATTCCGAGAAATTAGGCCATTCCAGGTAGGAATTAGATCAACGCGCTATCCATTACGCTACGGGATCACAACGAGAGATTTTCCTTTTTATATATGGTGCTGAACTACTATTTTTGTTTGTTAATATATATTCCTTAATTAAATTTAACTAATGAATTAATATTTGAAAAAACTGTATTAACATCAAGTGTCATCAGCCACACATACAAGTTTAAAATATGTATTTGAACTTGAATGGATGAATAGAAAGTATTTTGTTGAAGATTGAAAATTTGAACAAGATATATATATATATATATATATATATATGTAGGGAGATTGTGAACTAATAGTAGGAATTGAAAAAAAAGCTATTCAGGTGAACTTTTATTCTATGATAATGATTATTTTAAGGTATACAAATTTCCGTGCATGGAATAAAATTCTGTAACGATGTATTTACGCTAGAAAATCGGTATTTTAATTCAAATCTTAGTCTTTTATTTTTGGAAGGTGAATTAATACTTTGGTAATTCTTTTTAAATGCTGGATAAAATTTTAAAAATGTCGTTTAAAATAAGTAGTCATGAATAACAAATAAATAAAAAACGTTTGAACATGAATTGAAAAATAATTTCTTATAACTACAAAATTATTCATTTTTTCTAAACTAATTGCATATTTGAATTTTAAGCATATGCAATTTTCATTACAATTTTTAAAAAAAAAACATATCACATTTTAAAAAACATTCTTAAAGTTATTTATTTGCATTTATGAAGGGGGGGGGGAACTCAATGCAGTTTTTATTGTAGATATATTTACTACATTGAAAAAAAAATTGAATAATTTTACGCTGTCATTTATCTTATCCTTATTAAATGGAAATTAATTCATAATACTGCGCAGCAATTAAAAGCACGTTGGCGCAGCTTTACGAAATAGTATCAAGAGGTTTTAAAATAACTGTCACTACGGCATTTCATCTGCATCCTCCGATGAGAGTAGCTCAAAGCATTATGGGATGTCCCGTGACGTCACATGCCAGAATCGAAAACAAACAGAGTTGAACGTCTGTAGTACAGCGACGTCTTTTCTCAAGTACGTATTGTTCTTTGTTTTTTTACAAACACTTGCTTGTTTAATTGAGTGCTAAGCCTTCGAAATGCAACCGAACGTTATTGCTTTTTCAATGTGTCATGTGCTCAGAGAAAGCGAGTAATATTTATGTGCAGAGAGGAATGTGTGTTTTTCTTCCACATCGATACTTGCCTTTCTACGGTAGCTGAAAGAGCAAGGCAATAAAATAATAACTTATCAAAATTTTGATGAAATATTAGAATATTTAAGTAATTTTTAATGCAATTATTAAAAATTGGTAATTACGTTTTGCAAGCATAGAAGAAAGTAGTATTTTTCCTATTAAAGTTTAATTCAAATATTCTTTAAAGGGTTATTGTTCAACGATTTATTATTACATTGGTAGAACAAAACTCATTTGTTAAACAAATAGTTTTTTTTATAGGAAATGTTTTGGAGGTAATTTGAAATATAAATGTGTTATAAATACTTTTTTATAAGCGCTTTTTCAATTTAATTTTAGCTTTATGTGTGGGAAAAATTTCTAGAAATATTTCACTGTTTTTATTACTGTTCCATTTTTGTAAAATTATTTATTTGCAGTCAAAACTTATTTTTTCCTCTATGGGGCCTAGAGAACAATTCTATCCCGTAAGAGTTAAAGGAGTTGCAATTAATCTAGATTAATACTTCTCAGATTTTCCAGATGTAAGCAATGTTTAAAATTTCTACATAAAATTTTAAATGAAATCAAATATTGAAAATGAAACAAATAAAAATGAATATAATGTGATATAAACTGGATAAAATTAGGAAACAGACATGAAATATTTTAGTTTAATCCTAATAAAATTGGAAAAAAATCCAATAATATATTGGGACAAATTGGTAGTATGATAATATTAAAATATTGATATTTGTGTATTGTGTTTCTTCACTATTCAGAAAAAATAATTTTTAAAAAATATTTCTTTCTAATAGTTGATTATGTTTAAATTTTCAAACTAATTTACCAATACATTATTTCAATTATCTTGAGTAAGTTATCTTCCATTTTTATTAAATTCATTATTTGGATCTTTTCCAAAAGTTGCTTTTTTAGAAATAAAATCAATTACTCGAGAAGATTTCCATGTCAGACTTGAAGTTTGTAAAAATTCTTGTCTGTTTAGAAACAGTAATTCAATTTAATAAAGAAAAGTTATATTTATTTAAAATTATTTAGTTGTATCTGCAAGGTTTCTTTATTTAGGAATAATATAACTTTCAAATCTATTCCTAAATCTGAAATATTCGCTATTTAAAAAGATGCAACTTTGTTATTTTAAGCATTTCCACAGAGATTAAGCAAATATTAATTATGTTACTCAAGATTGATTTTAAAGACCATTTAGATTTGTTTTGTCTTCTTTTAAATCTAGACTAGTGCTTCTCACACACTTTCAATATTTGCGACCCAATTTTCAATCATAATTTTCAACGCCCTCCCCATGCAATAACAATGTATTGAATTCAATAATAATGTACTATGATTAAAGCTACAATACGAATTTAATTATAAACCATACAAATTATAACAAGATAAGCATAAAATACAAATAACAAGAGGAGTATTAAATTTTGTATATAATTTGTTTATGACAAAACCACATGAGTGAGTGAGTGAATATTAACGTCGCACTGTTTAGCTGCAGGAGGGCTTTTGGTGACGGACCTCGCGCGTAATTTTGAACCATGGTCAAGTGACGAGGAAACAAGCCCATATGGGATCACTAGTGATTATTAAATTTAACTTAGTAGTTTATGAATTACTGATCAAAAATACATTCGTACTGATACATTTATAAGTATATTAAATCAGTGCAAATGTATGTATTTAATCTTTTTATTATGACTGAATGTATACTTTGTTTTGCTTTTTTTCAGTAAATTTTAATAATTTTTTAAAATTATATTTTATTTTTGACTTTTCGATTTGCTCACGCCTGGTAGAATAACCTGGCCGTGTTATTACGGCCCCTATGGGGGGGGGCTCACCCCACAAATTGAGAAACGTTAATCTAGACGATAAGACGAAGATTAAAACACATTTTAGACAGGACAAAAATTTAAAAACTATAAAAGAAAATATATTAAATATATATATTTTTTATTTTTATCAGCAGCTTTTAATGAATGCATCATTCGCTGGAGTGGAAACACTCATAGAGTAACAACAAATTAAACAACAAAACAAAGAATAAAAAAACAGAAGCATAAACACAATTAGAAAGTCATTCAGATTGCAGGTCTTGGAACTGTTCTTTGGCTTTCCAGTATCTATCGTAAATGTTACCAGACTAGCAGGGCAAATCTCCAGGTGCTAGGTATTCATTAGGGAATTCCCTTTGCACAAAACACAGTTTGGAGAGGATAGGACCTTCTCCAAACCGTGTTTAGTACAAAGAGAAATCTCTAATGAAAGCTGAACATCTGGAGATTTGCCCTGCTAAATATATAGATACAATGTATTTTAGTACGCAACTCACATGTTTTTACTTGAATCCATTCATTTTTTTTCTTGATATATACAATGAGTTTTATACTTTCCCCTTCCTTGGTATAAATTTAGATATACGACTTGTATTAGAAGATTCTTTCATTTGGAAAAGCAATTTTCACCGGTTGGTTTAACTTAGATTTCTATAAAATATGGTTCAGTTTTAAACAAACATTATTTGGAAGAACAAAAATAGTCAGTTTGCTAAATTTACTTACGTAGAGTGTTATTGCTACAGTTATGTAATCTGCTTATACTCATTAATTTCAGTACTTTAATGCATTTATTCATATGCAACTATGTTATAATACGTTAATTAAACAGCTCAAATACTAATTTTATAGTAGCTCAGGCTTAAACTCATGAAAGTGAAAAAAAAAAAACTTTTATTCATCTGTACAATTTTCTATTAAATACATTTTCTATTTACGGAAATTATACTCTTTCTCCTTAGAATCAAATAAGCATAGTTCAGAGGGGCATTTTTCATTTTTCGAATATTCTATTAAGTCATATTTTTACCCTTGTCAACTGATTAAAATTAAAATAACTTTATCAGTATATTTTCGGAAAAAAGTTAGAATAAAATATTTGTACTGTAGAATGTTGAATTTCGAAGCTGTTCTCGTCATTGGTGTAGCTAGTTCTGAATGGGCCCTGTATCAAAATTCCTTCGGGCCCTATTTCACATATGAGAGCCCTGTTAGTGGGACCGTAGTTACACGCGTTGGGGCCCCTGTAGCTTGGGGACCCCGTATCATTGATATGGCTGATACGGTGGTAGATATACGCCCCTGGTTCTCGTCTACTTTGTCATTTTATGGACTTTGTATAAGATTGTATTTATCTAATTGCATACTATCTGCAATAACTTATTGTCGATAAAATATATGCACTTATTTAGAGGCTCTAAAAATGAGAGGAATAATGAAAAAGGATGTAACTCAATGTATTCATCTTACTCTACTTTCCGCTTATTAAAATGGAAATAGGCTTTAAATATTTGTTTAAAAAAAATTGCTAGTTTTAGTAAACTATCTCCAGTAAGAATGACAAATTCAATGAAGTCTAGTTCATAAATTTGATTTGAAGATGATTATACCTTTAAGACTAATGAAAATCCTTGATAAATTTAATGGCTTTTGGCATATCTGCAATAGCGCTGTGGAATAAATAGAATTATAAAGAAAAGTCTGTAAATGAAGATGTAATAAGAAAAAGTTGAAGCATAAATAACTTAAATAATCACATATACAATATTTAATTACGATTTTTGTTTTATTTCGACAAACAATATACACTTTGAGTATTAGTTGTGGTCAATGGAGAATTCGAAAACGCTTACGAAAACGTGTGCATCATCAGTTAAATACTTAAAATGATTACATACAGTGACGCATACAAGGACAAGGTTTAGGCCTTCACGTTTAACACATTTTTAATTTTTACCGGTACTTTCTTGTCAACGTGATTTTTAGAATGTAGCCTCCCTCTCCATAAGAGAGGTTAAGGATTACGAACATTGAAATATTATCCTTTCTATACGTATAATTATGGTCTTTTCCTAAAATAAATCACAAACCCATTAATTTTCTATATATTTTAATTAGGACAAGCTATAGAAATACAGTTAATGTGAGTTTTTAAACATCATCGTAAATTTTACATGAATGCAACACGCTGTTGGGGACAACAGCGTCTACGTTGAGCACAAGCGAAATAAAAATTCTATTTATTTTACAGATGATATAATTTTGAAAATGAAACTCCGTTTCGTTTTTAATTATCAATACAGACCCACTTTTTTACAAAGTAAAAAAAAAAAAAAAATCATCTTCTAAATTTCAGAAGTGTTAATAATCAGCGGACGCAGAAAAGAAAATAGTAAACTTGTATTTGCTATTTATTAGTTCAGAAGATTTAAGCAGAATGGAACTGCAGCCAGTTTTAAACCCACTAGAGCAGTGCTTCTCATACTTTCAATATTTAAGACCCAATATTCAATCATAATTTTCATGGCGCCCCCCTTCGTGCATTAACAATGTGTTGAATTCAATAATGCTGTACTTTGAAGTTACTATACGACTTTAACCTCTTAAATACCACCGGCGTATATACGGGTCTCGTTCAGCCAAAGCGTTAATTGCCCCGGACGTATATACATATAAGTCTTTTCGAAGTACGATCTTTTCTGTGCACTGCTATCCATAAAATTATTCCGAAGGCTTTAGAATGCAATAAAAGTACCTTGACAGTGTTTGTGAAGGATTTACTTATTATTTCAGAGGATTTGTTTATTTATTCCTTTTCCTTCCTTCCCCTCCACTGCCTCAATACATCCAATACGTGCGCCTACGAGGAAAACGGTGGTATTGGGGTGTGAATCGGGTAACTTTTAATTGGAAGTTAGGGATTAATTACACTGTACAAATTACCAAAATAAGTGTTAATTTTTGTATATAATTTTATCTATGACAAGCCCATGGGGTTTCTTGTAATTATTAAACTTGCTTTTAACACAGTATTTTTAAATTAATTATAAAATACATTGCGCAGTACTGATATATTTATAAGTGTATTATATCAGTGTAAATGTGTATTTTATTTTTTTTAATGTCAGAATGCATTTTGTTTGTTTACTTTCAGTAAATTAATAATTTTTTATAATAATCTTTTGTTTCCGACTTTTCAATATGCTCACGCCCCCTCGTAGATTTATCACGCTCCCTTGGGGGGGCGCACCCCACAGTTTGAGAAAGCTGTAGAAACCATTAGTGGACAAGAAGCCTTCGCAAAAATCCATTTTTTGTTGCTTGGCGAGACAAGGGTAATTTGAAACGGGGTTGACACCAAGGAATGATTGGCATGTGTGCATTTCTCTTTTCTTATTGTTTGGTAAATTGATCGGCAGACGCTGTCTCGAAGATAAAGAAGAACGATGGGAACCGAATATCTTTAGAAATAACTAAAGTTTTTAAGAACATTGGTGAAATACATTTTGCGACCATGCTATAGTGGAATTTATATTATAATGTCTAGTGATAATTGTTATAAAGATGGATTTATTTTATCAATTAATTGTTAGTTGATTTGTGTCGCAGGAACTTATTCGGGGAAATAAAAAGTAACAGCCTTAATTGAAGCAATTACCCACCGTTACATTTTTTAATTATGTTGTTAATATAGCAACATTTTTTAACTTGTTTTTATGAATCCTTTATATAAATTGTGATGAATTCATTTCGTTTTTATATAAGTGGCATACTTACTTAATAAATGTCAAACTTAGTCTTTAAATAATTTATTCAATTTTTGACTAATCAAAATCAATTAAATTATATATATGTAGTGGGGGGGGGGGATTTAACTTAACCTAATTTTATCAAATACAAATTACAGCAATGTTTACTTAGGATCGATGGCTTAGAGGTAGCAATTCCCGCCTCTTAAACCCAAGGTTGCGGTTTCGATCCCAGCTGGAATCCCCCTCAGGGGGCTCACTTTATTTAGGTGGGTACGGGTGTCACACACACAATTCCGAGGTACCTAATGATCTTTTCCCAAGGGGTTTACTATCTTTGGTAAACACGGGTGTCACACGACCCCGGGGTACCCCAGTGATCCTTCTCTATTTTCGTCCCTCCATCTTGTCATCCAATTTCACCTTTTCTTCTTTTCTCGTCCAGACCACAGACCTTTGAATGTTTGGCGCAGTATAGCCAAAACTGGCTCTTGCGCCATAAAACACCAAACTCACTTACTCACTCACTCACCCAGCTGGAATCAATAGATTTTCTGGTTGCGAAAATCGCAATCACGTGTGTAATATGATTATGTGACATGTAAAAGATCCCTTAAGTATCAGCTTGGATCAGGTACTCTCGCGGCAGGCAAAACTAAATCACACCAATATTTACCATCCAATTAGAGCTTGAATTAAATAAATTCAAGTGTTAAAGATTTGGTATCGAGAGTCACCATTAGATGGTGCCACCAATGCAATGGCTGTCACTCTTGGGTATTTGTCGTATTTGCAAAGGCTAAATTGTGCTACAACGCAGCCTATTTTTTAAAAAAGTATTTAAATGTCTAGAGATCTCTAAACAGTAGACATATGATAAAAGGATTCGCTTTGGGTAAACACTTTTTTCTAAATCTTTTCTAATTAAGTTGCTCTGACCTTAGTTATGCTTTTTTATAAAAGTTATCTAATTCTTCTATGTCTCTAATATTCTTCGTCTATCCTTTCTTTTATTTATTCACTACACTTCTTCTACACATTAATAATAATGCCCATTTGTATGCACCACAGTTCCTTTTCACAAGGTGAGGTCCTCTCAGTAAATATTGTAGTACCTGTAGAGATTAGAACACTTTCGAAAATTTTCTTATAAATTTTTATGTTCCACACACATCACAGTTATCAGTTTAATAATTAAAAATATTTAAATATAAAGTAATTTTATCGCCAATCTTATAATGTTTCAAGAGTTGTTTGTGTGCATAAAAATAGTTACCGTGAAAAATTGTAAATAGAGATCGCCAGTACTCTCCGATGAATGTTGACATATACCAAATACGTCTGGGAAATAGTGAATATTTGGTTATATTATAATGCTTTCGAACAATCGGTGGTATATGTGTCTACAACAGTGCTTCTCAAACTTTCAATATTTGCGACCCAATATTCAAACATAATTTTTATCGCACCCCCCTCCATGAAATAACAGTGTATTGAATTCAATAATACTATACTTTGACGCTAAAGCTACAATACGACTTTCACCACTTTTGTGCCACTGGCGTATATAAACGTCTCGCTCAGATAAAGCCTTAATTGCATCGGACGTATATATACGTTTTACGAAATATGATTTTTTTTTTCTGTACACTGCTATTCATAAAATTATTCCAAAGGCTTCGGAATGCCATAAAAAGACATTGACAGTGTTAGTAAAGCACTTACTCTTACTTCAGAGAATTTTCTTATTTATTCCTTTTCTTATTTATTCCCTTAATTATCGATACAGATCCACTTTTTTACAAAGTAAAAAAGAAATCATCTTCTAAGTTTCAGAAGTGTTAATAATCAGAGGATGCTGAAAAGAAAATAGTTAACTTGTATTTACTATTTATTAGTTCAGAAGATTTACGCAGAATGGAACTGCAGCTAGTTTTCAACTCACTAGACTAGTGCTTCTCAAACTTTCAATATTTGCGACCCAATATTCAATTATAATTTTCATCACGCCCCCCTCCATACATTGACAATGTGTTGAATTCAATAATATTATACTTTGACGCTACTATACGACTTTAACCTCCTAAGTATCACCGGCGTATATAAGTGTCTCGCTCAGCCAAAGCGTTAATTGCCCCGGACGTACATATAAGTCTTTTCGAAGTACGATCTTTTCTGTGCACGGCTATCCATAAAATTATTCCGAAGGCTTTAGAATGCAATAAAAGGATCTTGAGAGTGTTTGCGAAGGATTTACTAATTTCAGAGGATTTGCTTATTTATTCATTTTCCTTCCTTCCCCTCCCCCCGCCTCAATACAAGAAAAGCTTACAAGAAAAACGGTGGCATTGGAAGTGAATCACGTATCTTTTAATCGGCAGTTTAGGGATTAATTATAAACTGTAAAAAAAAATCAAAATAAGTGTTAATTTTTGTATATAATTTTATCTATGGCAAGCCCATGGGGTTACTTGTAATTAGTAAACTTGTTTTTTACTTAGTATTTCTAAAACAATTATAAAATACGCTATGCAGTACTAATACATTTATAAGTATATTACATCAGTGTAAATGCGTATTTTATTAATTTTTTTTATGCCAGAATGTATTTTATTTGTTTACTTTCAGCAAATTAATAATTTTTTTGAAAATAATCTTTCATTTTTGTCTTTTCAATATGCTCACGCCCCCTCGTAGTGTTATCATGCCCCCAAGGGGGCGTGCCTCACAGTTTGAGAAACGCTGGTCTACAAGCAAAATTAAGCTGCGGTAGTTCTCGAAGCAACTGATGAGTACTCGACTTTGTATGAGAGTTGGATATTTTAATAAAACATTATTTTATAATTAAAATACAAATATGAAGAGAGAGAGTTGAAGCTTTTTTATAAAATCTCTGTGCACTACATGACTTGATGAGAAATAAATGAAACTCTTTAATGATATGTTGCAAACAAAAGTGGTACCCTCAAGCAACTTTATATCCGCAATCAGTTCGTAATTTGCAAAGAAATTTATTTCTTATAGATGAGATTTCTTTACATGAAATGTCGCTGTGAGAAACAGCTGCAACTAATTCGAGAAACCGTGGGCAAGGTTATAAACGTTGTGATTGGAATAAGGGTTCCCAATAAAATACAGTTTTAAAATTAAGGGACTGTTGTACAATTAAAAGAAGTAAACAAATATAATTACTGTAATATAATATAACTTTATTAATTATAGGTCTGTGATGCGAAAAGTACGACACGAATGGCATGCATGATACATCGAGATCTCTGGTAAACGTTAAATCAATCCAGGTATTACCTAAAGTTGTTGGAGAAGTTTCGATGTAGGACAAATTGAATTCACTGAGCATGAAGATGGGTAATGAGCGGTCTTGTGAGACATTTCCATTAAGGTCTCCGACTATCATAATTGGTGTAGTAAAATCAGGATCGTAATCGGGTATAATTTTAGCGGTGTTTTAGGAATATTTTAATAGCGATCGTAACATAAAGAGTTTAATTTCTGCTAACGATGTGCCCGGATGGATGTACACATACCCGAGTATGAATTTGAAGATCCATTGAACTTTATGTTTACTAGACAGACATCAGCACTCACAGCCTTTGTGTCTTTAATGCCCAGATTAATTTCCGAAATGTCAAATCTATTTCATTCAGTGAGGCTATTGATGTTGCAATATATGGTGACTTCACCGGCTTTGCGACTTGATGATGAAAATACCAATACCGATGATGTAGTTGCAATTTGTGTGGGCTTAGCAGTATCACAATATGGTATTATATCAAAACCAGGCACACACTCACTGGCATGAAATCTTCCATCCAAGTTTCGCTGATTGCCATATAATCAGATCGATTGATGATGGAATCAGTAGCGATGTCTTCTGAGTTCGCAACTGAATTTTGTGCATTAATGGCGGTGATAAATATAAGAGAACGCTAATCAGGAACACTATTGTAAAACTTTTTTACTTTGGCGACTAGTGTCGGCAACGGATATTGGGTCAATCTCTGGTACTTATCTCGTACCTCTCTAACTGTCGGAGACACCTGACCAAATCTGTGATAAAACCTGAAATTGTTTCGAATATTAGTCATATAAAAGGCATCTGACGATGCGAGACGGCTCAAAGCCACATGATTTTGCTGCGATTTATCATATTAGTACACGATTAATCGAACTTGCCTCCTTGTGATTTGTGAATCGTGATTGAACACGCTGGCGCAATGGGAAACTGTATTCGGCGGCATTTAATCGTCGGACCGAATGGTATGTAGGCATTGCGCGTTGTTATTGGTGTCTATTTGAAGTCAAGAACATCACGTTTGCAGATTATATGTGGTTTAGCTTTCAGTCGACATCGCTGACCCATCATCTTGAGCGAAAATTTAATCCATAGTCTGAGTCGCTGTTTGTGTGTGACAACAGGCGTTGACGGTTCGTCCTGTGCCTCTAACTCAGCATAATGATCGTTTTCACTGAGCAGCTCTATATTCTTTAAGAAACCAATCGCGCCATTTACTATGCCAACCTCAACGTCAAAGTTAGTTGTAATCATGTAAGGATCCCATTGCAAGCGGTATCTTATAAGGAAATCCACCCAACTCGACGACGCTCATTTTGTGAAGCTTTTGCCGGTATGTAGCAGCTTCCGTGTGATTCTTGTAGCCTATCAAAGTGTCGTCGGCGACGTTGTATGTCTCTGTTAAGATAGCACTGCTGTTGTAGGAGACCATGCTGTGATTTTGATGATACAAACACACAATGCCAATCAAGCCAATCATCACTGTTGGGTTCTGAATCGCGACTAAATGAGCTTAATTTCATCAACGTCGAATCGCTTTCCATTGCCGACTTTAGTAGGTATAGAAGAGAATGTAGCGTCACTTTGCCGCATTACTTGCTGTAGTGTATGATAATTTAATGATTGCGAGAGCACGACACCATCTATCATGTTGCGTGGGGCCCTATAAACGGGTGAAGTGAGTTTTTATACGTAGCGCGCGGTTTAAAGTCTGCTACTAGCTCTTCAGGGAAAGTATTATTAAGCAGCGGTAAGTGTGTTTTTCTTTTGTTGGTTTCAATGAGTGCAGAAACCATAGACGATCACATATATTGCACTTATGACCGAATGGATTGTTGACAAACGCCGTAGGGAAATGTGCACAAGCTGCTTCCCAATGTGTCTTCATAAACGACTATTGTACGCAATAGATGCATAAACAGTCCGGTGTCAATATAGAAGCGATTTCATCATTCACTTATATAATTTCAACTGCTCCAGCTGCAGATATACTGGCACCGTCGTTGATCCGCTTGGTCGCATTCATTCTTTTACGTTCCAGGCATTGCTTGATTCGGTCTTATAGTGTTTTAGTGGTACTATTCGATTGCTCTTGAGAAGCCCTTTCCAATAGTATACATTTTTTTGTACTTGGACGTGGCTTTTTGAAGCGTATAGGCCGTCATTATATATTTTTTGATAATACTTTTTTTTTATTTTAGCACCTTATTATATTCATTGTCACTATTTTAAACTAATGGTTTATACAAAATCGATAAATTTTGATGAGAGCTGACTATTGAAACTAAAACCAACGTCGTAGCTTTTACGAGTCAAAAGTTGTACTAAATGAAAATCTCGATACGCAACAAAATGACCTCAAATGGCGGCGCTCCCCTCTACCGCGTGCGATAAGTCACAGTCCTTACTTAGCGTGATATATTCTTTGATCCTTTAGCTATCCAATGGTGTAATTGAATTTTGGAAAGAGATGATAGATATGTAGCTGCAACACCAAACTATATCCCCCGATTTCGTTATCATTCATTTTTTTTAATTGCCTCCCACTATGGAAGCAATTTTAAAGAAGTATTTACGTCAAAAAAAGAAGTAGAAAAAAGAATTGAATGATTCAAAAATATTACTACAACAAAGAAAATGAATTTTGCAAAAAATAGTAAAATTATATTTATTTATTAATGCAATTTAAACATAACTGACTCTTTGAATTGTATAACAAAGGATTTTTGAGATTAGCACACCCATTGGTGTCATATTTAGATTTGAATCCATATTTTTTTCCTGAAAACCTGACCAATACCAAGGAATTATTCTATTGTTGCATGGTGTAAATATGTTTCTATAGTAGTGACAATATCTAGCGTCTTGAAAGCATTTAATACCTGAATTAAATATCTCTTTGAAAGAGCATTTAATTCAAGTATTGCTTATAACTGTTTTAAATTACCAGTTGTAGTATCGCTTAGAAAAGAAATATCTTTCATTTTAAAAAATTTTAATGATACAGAACACGTTAATGTATACATAGGTAAAATATGAAAAATCTTGCATTTTAGGTAAATTCATTTTTTAACTGAACAAATTAGGTTATAAGCACATTAATGGCTTTCGAACCTTGATGGTAATGGATGTACCAAATTTTTTGCTGTTTTATTGCAATAACTTTCAATACTGATAAGAAACCCAATTTTACATGTAAACTGAGTATTTACTAATGCTTATACTGCTTAGAAGGACACACACGAGAATGCTTATACGTTGCAATGCTAAAATTTAATCCCTTTTCATGTTTTACGCGTATCGTGTGCACTTCAAAGATATTAGATGTTTATCCCTTTATCTACCACATTATGATTTACTGCAGTTTTTTTCATGCAATATTTTTTTTTGGATCACTACATTGAAAATTAAGGGATATATTCATAAACAAAATACTCAACTTTGGGAAATTTAATCCGTTAGAGTTAATTAATTATTGAAAGATATTCCAGTGTAAAATTAATTATATACACTGTTCACTTAAAATAAAGAGTCAAATCGTTTTCTAATGTCTTCATATTAACAAACAAAATAAAAGTAAGACTCTTAAATTTTGTCATTAACTATTTTTTCCGGACAAAAATGATTATCTTTGCAATCCGCTGAAAACGCCGTCAGCTGAAAATGCAATTTCTGCTATAAAACTATTCGCCTTCCCCGCCAAAATACTCATCATAGAACCCATGCTGCCATATATCTTGGAAGAGTGGAATTCAAAGAATATTCCTGCTAAGTATTGTCAGAATATTCGTAAAATTGGTTATTCGATGTTATTTTAAAGTGAGTGTTACTTATAAGTACCGTCGGTAGATAAAGGGTTATTTCGTGGCGACCAATCGTACATATTTGAGAAAACATTCATATGAAATTTATATCCTATGTATTTAAATTTGTTATAGAAATGTTGTATTATTATTCACAGGTTAAACGTCTTCTAAATACTTTTTTCATATTGATTTCGAAACCCATTACCAATGTCACATAAAGATGTGTATAAGATACTTCATCTCAAGGATATGCTCCTTCTGTTAACTATCTGTTTGTCTGTCTTAATTGGAAGGATTACTTGTGGAGCAGTTACCACGTAAGTACAGACATTTTTAGATTCTGTGAAAAAAATATAATGTATATTTTTGCGTTGTTATTCCTTTGAGATAGAATAGAGAATTTGAGAAGGATTTAACAGGTTCTAGTTTTCCTTTCATGAGAACCACATACAGGAATTTAGTAAATATCTTCCGCAGATTCTTCATAAAAATAACTACGATCTGCTTTTTTTTTTTTTTTTTTTTTATTAAAGTCGCATTCTAAAGCAATTAAAGATCTATTGGCGATGGACCTCGTAATTTAGAGCCTAATTTCACTTCTGCGATCGCTAAGTTTTGTATTCAATAAGATATTTTTTATGGCTTCCAAATAAAAGAGAGTTTTATTCATTTAATTAAAAAAATTTAGCACTCCTTTGTAAGTTTATTAATAATAAGTATACAAATATTTTAAATCTCTGCATTACTAATAAAACTAAATATTAATGATAGTTTAGAGAGAAAAATTTATAATTTTTCTCGCAGAAACGAAAAAGATGTGAAATCTTGTTGCTCACTGAAGTCTAAAATATTTTTAATATTATACAGATATATAACGATTGGTTGTCATGCACAATTAATATACGCGTTTTATGAGTAAGTAATGTCTATTGTGGATTCACAAAGAGTAGTCAGAGAAATCAATAATAAGAAGAGTTAATGTTTAAGATAATTCGCGAAAACTAAAATAATTATTTATGTCATCTAATCGATTTTATTAACATTTACTTTAAATCTTTTACCTTGCAGTAAAAGTTTGTTTTACTATTTTATATGTCTTCAGAGTTCAAATATTTTTGTAATTGAGTAAGAAATGCTTGTTTAAAATTTGAAACAAAAGAACAATATTATATTTATTATTTTGTAATTAAAATAACACTAGAAGTATTTTTTGATAGCTTTGGACGTCCAAGTGCTGGTACAAATGCTGTAACGTCCGAAAATTGGGGAGGTGAGTTGCTTTAGAAAGTTGTTTAGTGAATAATCAAGTTTCTTTGCTTTATAAAAGATTTCACCTTGTACCAAACTGCTTTCTTTCAAGAAAACAATGGGTTTCCTTAAAGTGACTCTCACATTTGTATTCTTAAAAACAAAATTCCTAATTTCACACACACATTAATAAAAAATCATCGTACCAAGGGGTTAT
>BMAV01018336.1:0-38786 GCA_019973955.1 Trichonephila inaurata madagascariensis | reverse complement strand
TTTGTGAAGTAAAATTAAAACTGATCTAATAATATTAATTACATTTTCGTAATTTTCTGTACTGTAACAAGAACATGAATTTGTTTGTCTTTTTTTTATAATAGGAAATAATAAATTTGTGTCCGTCTTCAGAATTTATTTTTAGATTAGTTCATGACATCTACACTTGTGCGTATTCACTGTAACCTAATGTAAATATTAAGTAAAGTTTTGTTTCTGTATTTTGACAACAGTTAGTATTGTATAAATGATGGTATTATGTATGTTAGTATTGGAATAAAATGTTTGATTTTTGAATGGCTGGATATTTAATCGCTCTTTTTGGAGAAGAGTGATACTTACGTAATTAAGAAATATGAATATATAGATAAAATATATATTCGAAAATAATAAAAAAAATGCAATTTTAAAAATCATAAACACAAAAGGTATTAAAAACCAGTCATAATAAAAAAAAACTGTTGTTTGTAAAAAGTGCAGCACCATGAAGGAATAATCAGAATTAAACGAAATTTTATGCACAAAAGTCTAGTATTAGTACAAATAAATGACGAAAATTTCAAAGCAAAAAAAAACAATATTAAGGCTACACGGTACCCTTTTTCAAAAAAAAAAAATTTTGGAGACAATTACGGTAAAAATAGTTGATGTTTTATATTAACACAAGCCGAATACCCGTTCTTCGTACGGGTTAATTGAAAAATTAAACAATACATATTGAAGGATAAAGAAGTTTTTAATGAGTTAATTTTACGTGAATTGCAAATTAAACAAAAAAAGCTTTTTGCATATCTCATCAGCTGAACAAAAAAAAAAAACACCTTTGTTAAATTTTAAGTCGGTAGATCTAATATCTGATAAAAAGGATTTTTTTTTACTTATAACTCCCCGTTACTCTCTTGAGGGTTGATTTTTGAAAATACTTTCCTAAGCTGATCCCTGTTCAGCAAAAGTAACACATTGTTAAAAATTTGTGTAATGACACTTAAAACAGAGTAAATAATTTATATTTAAAAGTGTATACATTAATATTACTTTCTGTTGTATTTATTTTGTGTTAAAAATGTAATATTTACAAGCAACGCCGTTTATTTAATTATAATGGCGATTCAATGAAAAACATAGCAAAATGTTGACGATAGAGTCAGGTTGGCAAATTTTGAGACCGTCGTGTAGGGGGCGATGCACGTTAAACATTTATCTACCGCATTATGATTTACTGTAGTTTTTTCATGCAGTATTTTTTTTTGGATCACTACATTGAAAATTAAGGGATATACATAAACAAAACACTCAACTTTGGGAAATTTAATCCGTTAGAGCTAATTAATTAATTAATGATATTCCACAGTGTAAAATTAACTATATACACCGTTCACTTAAAACAAATAGTCAAATCATTTTCTAAGGTCTTCATTAACATACAAAAAACATAAGATACTTACATTTTGACATTAAGTATTTTTTCGGGACAAAAATGATAATCTTTGCAATCCGCTGAAAATGACGTCAGCTGAAAACGCAATTTCTGTTACAAAACTATTCACCTTCCCCCGCTAAAATACTCATCATAGAACCCGCGCTGCCATACATCTTGGAATAGTGGATTTCAAAGAATATTCCTGCTAAATATTGGTAGAATATTCCTGCTAAGTTGTCGTGGTGTGGTCGTTAGGAGAAGGGGGTGCCAGCCCAGGTGTCATCCACGTCACTTGACCATGGTTCAAAATTACGTGGTCCGTCGCCAAAAGCCTTCGTGCAGCTAAGCAGTGCGATGTTAATATTCACTCTCACTCTCACTACTCCAGAAAATACAATACATTAGTTATTATTTTTATACTTAAAAAATGCAACCACAAACAAATCATGCAAATTTGTCCAAATGATGTAGTGTGAAAGACGAAGTTTATTTACTTTAAGTAAGAGAAGCGATAAAAGTATTTATTTTGATAAAAGGATCAATTTCTTATGGTTCACACATGGAAAAAATTACAATAGTAGCTATTCACACACACACACACACACACACAACACACAACACACACAACACAACACACACACACACACACACACACACACACACAACACACACACACACACACACAAATAAAGAGATATTTAAAACAACCTCTCCCTTCAAAACTTAGTTTATTCTGAAATAAAAAAAACAGAGATAACGCTGATCGCAGTAATAAATTAGAAGCAAGCGCCTTGCATAGACAAAACAAAAAGTGTTTCGTCACAAATAAAATATAGATATAAGCTGTCGTAGGGTTTTTTGCAGAATTACTTGCAGATGGCCGAATTATTTCCTATTTACTTGGAAAATATCATTGTATTTTGGACACTTCACAAAATATCTTTATAAATTATAGCCTATGCTATAAATTATAACGTATGTGTTATTCTGATGTATAAGATATATTACTGAAAGGTTTCAGTAAAATCATTCAGTTGTTTTTGCGTAAAAGACGACCAAAACATCTAAAAAACACACACTTTCGTATTTATAATTTATTAGTAAATATTACATTATTAAGCTGATTCTGTAAATAAAAAGTCAGTTTGAATAGCCATTATTTTACAATTTTAAAAAAATTAAAAAATTAGGAAAACATTAGTTTTTTCAAACTTTTATAAAACACTTAATTTTTAAATTTTTTAAGCATTTTAAGTTATTTATGTTTCTTAGGTTATTCTAAACGAAAGTTAAGGTGGATTTGAAAATATATTCCCTTGTTGATTTTTAATAATTGTTTTTGTATAAAAACCTGGAAAGAGAACAGGAAAATTTTTAAAATATCAACTTTAGTATTTTTTAGATAAATAACTAGATATCTCAGCCCTAAATCCATACTAACTTTTATAGAACATACGTTTGGAGCATAAACAAAAAAAATTAAGTCTCTATCTTGAACAGGAAAAAAGCCTTAGGAATTAGAAAACACTTATACCTTTTCAAAATTGAAAAAAAGTCTGAGAACAAGGCATTTAAAGTTTGTAATGTCATAAAAGAAATATATATAATGCCCGCAAAGCTCCAATTTTTAATATGTTATTTTCTAGTGTATGTTCTGTATTAAAAAACTATTTTTATTATAAATATGATTGAAAATTATATTTTTAATTCAAAAAATATGTTTGCATAATATTGATAGAATTTGTTAAGACGTCGGTTTATTCAGCTTTATCTTAATCTAATATATTCACAAAAGTTTTGAAACATAAAGAATTTATGTAGAAAATAATAATGATACTAAATTAAGCTAAAAATAGTTAGGTTTTCACATAAAATTTAATTTTTTTCAGTTTTAATTGGGGTAAAATACTAAAATATAGAACTACAATATGTTTAGTATAATGTAGTTTGGTACATCAAGGAAATATTCAGTTATATCTGCAAAACTTGAATTCAGAATACTTGTATTCTGAAGTGTAATGTCAGAATAACAGAGGACTGGTTTTTAGATAAATCATTTTCAGTAGTATTCCATCTTTTCGAAATATTGTTTCCCACAGCAACCATTTGTCATGTCATTTTCTCTACAGGAAAAAATTAATTATAAAGCTTTTAAGTTATATAAACTATTTTTAAAGCAAAAATTGACCATGAAATTAATCTTAATTAATTAATTATGAGAACTCAAAAAACTCAAAACATAATCAAGCAGAAATGATTTTATTAATGAAAAGTGGAATTAATAACCATTTTAAACTAAAAGTTCAAAAATATTTTAAATTATATCAATTTAAGAGTGGTAAAATGCTTTAAAATGAAGTCTCGAACTGTCTTTGAAACATGGGGTGTGCATTATCCAGCTAAAAGATAGCTCCAGGAATGCCTTGAAGGAAGGGAACGACTTCGGACTTCAGCACTTCCCTAGTACCTATTGCTATGCTTTGAGATTACCATCAATTCACAGCAAATTAATTCGTCCATGATGCGAAATCACACCCAAACCATAATTTCGCGTGTTAGGCCACTATGTCTCCGATAACGCACTCTGGAAGGCAGCGTTCATCCGCAAAGCGTCAAACACGAATGCAGCCATCATGGTCCCAAAAAATTGAAGCGTGATTTATCTGTAAAGACAATTTGGTGCCAATCAGCTTGCTAGGCTCTTTGCTTATGAGCCCTTTGCAGACGCAGCCGTCAATGGTTTGCCGAGAGGGGGAATCCTGTATAAAGATACCCTTGCACGCAATCCACATCCACAGTGCAGCAGACGTCAACGAATTGACGAAGCCGACATTAGCACACCTGTATCAGTAGACCAACGTGCTGCGAGTTGCCTGGAGGAAGCTGAACGGTCATTCACCGCCATGCGGAGCAGGTGTCGATCATTGCGAGCTGACGTCACTTTCCGTCGTCTAGTGCCAGTTATTTGAGTTGATCAGTGCTCGTCGGTCCACTGCTTCAAAACTCGCATCACTGAGGAAATGTTCCGCTGCACACGAGCTTCTACACTGCGCGATAGGAAAATCCTTCTTCTCGAAGGCCAAATATCCTCTGCCGTTCTAACCTCGTAAATTGTTGAAATTTCTCTTATTCCGTCGTGGAGGCATACTTAGGTCTCACTAAACGTTCGCTACTAACAAATAATCATTAATTGTTTCAACGTTCTGCTACAGCCCTCTATTTATACGCTTTTCAACATTTAGTTCAGAGGGTGCTTTGCACGCAACGCATGCGCGGTAGCTCTGAAACTTTACTCTATTAAGTAACATCCTATAATTGATATTTGCTGCAAAGTTCATTTAATTTTGATGATTCATTCATGGTGTTGCATTTTTTTACAAACACACACACATCAGTGTTTAATAATATAATTAGATTATAATAAGAATATTAAATAATTTACATTCATCGAAGAAGAAATTTAAAAAAAAAGAAAGAAAATGAATATTTTTAGTTTTTTTATATGATTAAAAAATTGTGTAATTTACAGGTTTGTAAAAGACTCGTACCAAATAACATTCTGAGGTACATAAGCGAACTTCCAACCACATCAGCAGACAAATCATATGGCGGAATAAATAATATTTAATGCCATTTGTTTGAGAAATAAATATGATTTGAGTATATATTATATATGATTTGAGAATATTGATATAAATTTGAAAGAAATTAATTGCTTCCAATATTAATTAAATATTCATCAATGCTGAGAAAAAGTAGAACGATAATTTCCTCACTTGTCAAAGAAAATTGTATTAATTCAATATCTTTTTTGCAATTTTCTTAGAGCCTGAAGAAATTAATAGTACTGTAAATGGTTCGTAGGAAGCTAATTGATGATGTTTTAGTTTCCTAATTAATTAACTTAATTAAACATTCTTAATTATTTTCTAAAACAGAATATTTCCCATTAAGGAATCTAATTTTTTTCTTCAGTTAGGTAGTTATTGATGGTCAGAATACTTAAGCTCCAAATCAGATTCGAATCCGATAATTAGCATCAGAGATTTAGGAAAAATTACTTGGAGACCACATATGTACAAGATTGCTCTCGAGTAAGCAATTAATAATGGTTTTCCTCTTTTTTAAACATCACATGATCATTGGACTAATATAAGGATTTATGAGTTTGCACATGTACTCGAAGCTTCTCACAATGTGCAAACGTAACTTGGAAAAGAAATTTCCTGAGAATTAGAAGACAGTTTAAGGAACTTTTGATTTCTATGGGTTTCAAATGTAATTAAAAAATGCAGTATTTTGGTATGTCAATTTCTTTTCATAACAACATTTAATAATGCATATTTTTATAAAAAAAATCTATTGCTTTAATAAATCGAAAAGTTCTTTATTTGATGTAAAAGGCTTGAAAAGCATTGCGCAGAATATTCGTTTTTATCAAATGTATATACTACCCGTAATTCAGAAAATTATAAACAAAATTTTACGAGATTCGGAAGTTAAGATAAGAAATAATACAGTACGCAATCAGAAAATTCAGTTTAAATGTGTTCGCAAAATAATGCTTTACATTCATTCGCAGCTTAATTTAATTCCCTTTAAGTTCCCTTAATATTAATGTCAATAGTATCCTCCTCGGACGAGAACTGAGGAAGTTTCTAAGGTTGTCCATTTTTGATAACTAAACTTATAACAATTTTTTTCAACTGAATGAAAATCACCCAGGACAATAAAATAAGTCAGCAATATTTCTTATTTAAAAAAACATATGAATTTATATAGATTATAACACATAGAATCTAATATTTCTATAGACTGAACTCATACATTAGGTAATACTTGATTGAAAAATGAAGTTTGCAGTGTAAAATTACTATTCATATCACAAGACGGATAGCAATTAACTTTTTTTTGTTTTTAATACTCAATTCCTTGGTTTATAAATGATATATAACACGGATATATAATAAACTTAGAAAGTACTGCGTTTTTTGATTCGCTAAAATGATAAACTTCAGCATCAAAACATATTTTATTATAATGCTGATCCTTTTTTCGTATCAAAACCGTGAGTAATTATCTGTATGGGAAGAAAAAATATTCAGGTGCATTATAAATTTAAAACTACTCGCCCTTATACGTTATTTTATGCTGTTCAGTCACGTTCGTTTTCAAACCAATAAAAATGAATTTCTTGGCAATGGATACAAAATGATTTGCTCAAGCATTTTAAATTCAATCTCAATTTTCTTTTAAGCTTCTGGGAGTTTGAGTATAAAAAGTTGCTCGGGTTTTTTGATACCTATATGATTTAAATAAATCAGAAATGAAATTTCGATGCTTTCTTAACTGTTTTCACGAGGTTATGTATAATTTAAGATACGATATACTCAAACTACAAAAATGAAAATCACACGCATTTGTTTTTAAAACGTGTCATGAACATAAGGCAGTGCTTCTCAAAGTTTCCATATTCGCGACCCAGTATTCAATCAAAATTTTCATCGCGCCCCCCTCATAAAATAACAATGTATTGAATTCAATAATACTATACTTTGATGCTAAGACTACTCGATTTAACTTTAACCTCTGAAGTGCGACTGACGAATATAAACGTCTCGCTCAGTCAAAGAGTTAATTCCCCCGGACGTATATATACGTCTTTCCGAAGTACGATCTTTTCTGTTCACTACTATCCATAAAATTATTCCGAAGGCTTTCGAATGCAACAAAAGGACCTTAACAATGATTGTAAAGGATTAACTTGTTTCAGATTATTTTTACTCTTTATTCCCCTATAAATCCCATACGCGAGTGTACGTGGAAAGTGTTTGCATTGGAAAGCATATCACGTAAATTTTAATCAGCAGTTAAGGGATTAATTATAAACCATACAAAAATTATTAAGATGAGTGTTAATTTTTTATATCTGACAATTCCAAGGGGTCACTGGTAACTATTAAACTTGTTCTTAATTTAGTATTTTTAAATTAATTATAAAATACATTGTTTGTAACACTAATACATTTATAAATGAAATATATCAGTGTAAATGTATAATACTTTTTATTATGTTAGAATGTATTTTGTTTGTTTACTTTCAGTAAAAGAATAATTTTTTTATTAACCTTTTGTTTTTGACTTTTCAATATACTCACCCCCCCCTTGTAGAGTGGTCACGCCCCCCAAGGGGAGTGCCCAACAGTTTGAGATACTCTAACATAAGATAATTCAAACGTTGATTGGAAGTATAAGATAGTTTAAATTACTTTTAAAGTAGCATGATAACATGTATGGCCAAATCCGTTCCATAATGTACTATATATTGTATAAAAATAAATCACTGATATTAGAGCGCTTGGTATATATGCTTGCATAACTTATTTATGGCTTAAAATCTATCTTTCTATTATAAGAACAAAAAATAGGGTTCCATGTTCAATTTAGGAAAAGAAAATACAAATTAAATATTCTTAGAGTATTCGAATTTTACTTACAAATCAAGATTAATGACGTGATTTGAATTAGAAAATATGTCCTTTATATGAGTACTGTCATAATTTTTGTAAGGTATTTATAAAACAATCAAGAACTGTATAAATTTATGGTTGCATAAATAACATTTGCATCAGTTATATAAGATAAACTGTATTAAAAAAAAAAAAAAAACCTTTTCAACATTTGCAATGCTATTAAGCGAGCAAAAAAAAAAAAGGGAAGCAAAATAAAAAGTATAATTAGGAAGCAATGTTAACCGTAGTATATTTATCATTTATTTCACTTTTTCTATACATATACCGTATATAATACAAGCCCAAAATATTCTCCCTCACTCTTTTTTCATACACATGTATTTAAGAGAGATACTTTTAGCAACTTTTTTATGTGTAGTATTTAATAGAGAAAACGTGCTTAGTTCACGCATGTTATTCATATGCAAATGAAACAATATGTGTCTCAATAAAACTCTTTCCAAGAGGCAGAAAATAAGCAAACTTTGTGTAATAAGTACAGATTGCTTAAAAAATTGAAAAAATGAAATAAAAATAAACTTACTACGATTTACTTCTGTAATAGTATTGCAAAATATGAACACGAGTAAGTATTATGAGGAAAACATAGTAATATCAACAAAGAAAGATAATTAAAGGAACAGATGAAGAGAAATATGCATTTGTAATCTGAGCAAAACTGCGTAAAAGTAAACTAAATATAGATTTCCTACGTAAAATGAATAACTGCACACTTAACTCATGATGAAACGAGTCACAGTTGCTTCGTAAGCAAAGTAATATTTTATAACGCTGCATACGATAAATAATGATTGCACGCGTATGCTTAAGTGTTTAAGTTATTAATATGTTACATATAAAAATAAATTTAAATTTAAATATGTTATTATATGTTTGTTATATGTTAATTTGAAAGTTTTTGAAATATGTTATTTTTTATGCAAGAACTCAATTTTACAAAAAACTAATGCTATTTTCTTACAAAAAGTTCAATAAAATGCAAAAATATATATACCTAGATTATACTATGGTCTATACTGGAGATAAAACTAAATAAAACATTTTCTGAAAATTTCAATACTTTAAAAAGAAATCCTGTAGTAAACTTTACCATAAAAAAAAAAAAAATGAAAAACATTGTTTATCAGAAAATGCATTTAAATATTTTTATTCAGTATAATTGTACAATTTTTAAACTCACCATATTTATAGGTCAAGATCGCTTTAGCTTCTTGTTTAATTAATTCGACATCTTTTTTAACATTTTGCTCTTTTCTGGAGAGTTTTAAAGACTATAACAATTGCCGTTTTTAGTGAAATTTTGATGAAAAATTGCAGTGACACAAAATTCTAATAAATATATTCAAATAATAAGTGAATAATACTTTTAGGAATTAAAGGATTTAGGAATAATAATACTGTTAGGAATTAAAAGATTTGTAATACTCTTGAAAGGTTTTTTTAAATATGCGAAATTTTATGCAAAAACACAATTTTCTAAAAAGTTAATGATTTTTTTTTATAAAAAGCAACAGAGTATATAGATATATACACATAGATTATATTTTGATTCATAACACAGATAGATAATATGTTTTGAAAATAATTTCAATTCAATATCTTAAAATATTTTGTGCAGGGTCTACTTCCGGTTGCGTAGACTCCATTTCTGATTTACTTATTATGCCGTTTAAACTTTGCTTTTAAATATCGTACAAACAAAAATAAAGTGTTTTTGAAATATTGAATGAATTGGTTATAAAATAAAAGCATAAAAGTTTCGAAATTTTTCACCAAAACGGCGAATTTTGGGTAGTCACTACATACCTTAATGTTCAATGCATACAAACATTCAATCTTAAGCATTCAATGTTTTAAGCAACTCCTACCGCAGCGCTTCTCAAACTTTCAACATTTGTGACCCAATAATCAAACAGAATTTCCATCGTGCCGTACAATAACAATGCAATACAATTTCCATACAATAACAATGTATTAATTCAATAATATTATACTTTAACGCTAAAGCTACAATACACATTTAACCTCTTAAGTGTCACTGGCGTATATATACGTCTCACTCATCCAAAACGTTAATTATCCTGGACATTTATATACGTTGTTCTGAACTACGATCTTTTCTGTGTACTGCTACCCATAAAATTATTTCGAAGGTTTTGGAATGCAATAAAATGACTTTGAGAGAGTTTGCAAAGGATTTACTTATTTCGGAGGATTTGCTTATTTAATCCTTTTCTTCCTCCCCCTTCCAATACATCATATGTGCCACATAGCCCGTGTCATAGGGGGAATGAATTGCATAGCTTTTAATCAGCAATTAAGGGATTAATTATAAACAGCACGAATTATTAAAATAATTGTAAATTTTTGTATATAATTTTATATATGATAAGCCCATGAGGTCACTGGTCATTATTAAACTTGTTCTTAAATTAGAATTATTAAATTAATTATAAAATACATCGTAAAGCATTGATACATTTCTAAGTGTATTATATCAGTGTAAATGTGTATTTTATTTTTTATTATTACAGAATGTTTTTTTTTGTTTACTTTTAATAAATCAATAATTTTTTTTAAAAATTAATATTTTGTTTCCGACTTTTTAACATGCTCGTGCCCCCTCGTAGAATTATCACGCCCCCCCCTATGAAGCGCGCCCCACAGTTTGAGAAACTCTGACCTACCACTTTGCTTATAAAGTATAAAAACCATGAAACACTAAGACTTATATGTATCATCTTCTATATGAAATTTAAAAATTGAATTGCATTTTTCAAAAAATAAAATTACAAATATTTATTTATTAATAAATCTAAAAGCTTAACAATATAAAGTATATCAAAACAATACAGATTAAGTGAACGCAGTAATATATTAACAAACTCCCTTAATCCTTGAAACTAAGATTGTACGATTAAACATTGTTGTAAGGCACTGATCTTCCCCTGCATTTGCCTAAATCACTGGAGTGAAAAACAGTCGTATGAAATTTTAATTGTAAGACTATTAAAATTTCTAAATACATAAAATCCAAACTTTCAAAACATTCTACTAATCAACAGCAGTAAGTAAACAATTGTTCCCCTTTAAAGAATCGGAAGTTATTTTGTACCCATTCAGAGGCTGATACAGCAGAACAACAGGTTTGGCATGAAGATGGAATACCTTTAATCCAGGATGTTAAAATGAAATGTGGGAAAAATTCTTTTTAAAGAATACTTTTATTACTTTAGAATTTTTTACTTCAACCGTACTTCTGTAGAGTAGATCTCCGTCTGTGTGTTGGAAGAAACAATAGATAATAATGGTAAGAGATCCTGGTATAATAGCAAATGCGGCATTTAATGCTCAAATATAAACAAAGGTTACTAAATTTGGTACAGACGGAAAATGTGAAAAGCGTTTCTTAAAATTTTCAACATTGAATAAACAAGAAACATTCTTTATTTTACAATCCAAGGTGGCATTTTGTTTTCTCCGTTCTTATTTTTATGAAAACAAGAAGAACGAGGATACTAGGTGAAAACAATTGTTAGCTATCTTGAAATGAATACGAAAGCACGTGGGGGAACTCTCTTTACCTCTTCCAAACTCATCCTCCTGCAATTTTAAATAGTTGAATTCTTAGAAATATCAACACTTTACCAGTGGATAAGGGGATGAAAATTAATATAATATTCCTTAACATTTATGAATAATAGGTGTGAGATGCTCTGAAAGATAAAACGAATCAATAAATCTATTTTTCAATGTAGAAAGTAGGTCGAAAATTTTACCAAATACTTTACGATGCATAAAAAATACCATCTAAAATATTTTAAACATAAAAAAATGAAGTATTTTACAACAAATGAAGATAGTTATAAGTATTCTATTGTTCTGGATTTTTCTTCCATATATTAATACCAGTGAGGGAAACAATGGGAGCTATTTAATTTCGTCCTTGGAAACAAATATTTAAATATATTTATGTTTGTTTCCCCTGAAAGATCGATTCATCCATGTTTAATTATTTTACTTTCGTTAATCACAATATTTTAATGCAATTCACTACTTTTCTGGAAGGTAGAAGATTTGAGACAAAACACAACAGGTACTGAAATACAGCATAAAATAATTTGTCAGTAAAACATAATTATATTTTCTAAGAATTTTTATTTTACCATGGTTTTGTTTTGAAATATATATTCGTTACATTTCTAACCATTAATTTTTAACATTCCTTGCAACAGTGAAAATTGTAACTATTCCCCAGAGATGTCAAACATATTTTTGCTTTGTGTATAAAAATCCCTACAACTCTGGATTATCGAGAAGGCAAATAACTCGACAAAGCTAAAGTGAAGAGTAAAATGAATGTGGTAATGTAGTCAGATGCTCAAAAGCCTAAATGCTTAGGAAAAGGGTTCTAATTATCTGGAAAATGGATTGACAGCGTTTCTCAAACTGTGAGGCGCGCCCCTCTAAGCTGGCGTGATAACCATACGAGGTTGCATGATTATATTGAAAAGTTGAAAACAAAAGATTATTAAAAAATTATAACCTTACTGAAAGTAAACAAACAAAATACATTTTGGCATAATAAATAAAATATACATTTACACTCATGTAATACACTTATAAATGTATCAGTAGTGCACAATGTACTTGATAATTAATTTAACAATGCTAAGTTAAGAACAAGCTTAATGATTTACCAGTGGCCCTATGGGCTTGTCATGTATACAATTATGTAAAAACTTTGTTCTTGATGATTTGTACTTTTTATAATTGATCATTACTTGACGATTAAAATTTACGCGATTATCTCCCAATTTCCCCGTTTTCACGTAGGTCTGCGTATATAGTGTTTTGGGAGTATATTTTGGCGTGTATAAGGCATTTTTGAGATAAGTAAATCATTCGCAAACACTGTCAAGGACATTTTATTATATTTCAAAGCCTTATGAATAATTTTATGGATAGCAGTGCGCAGAAAAGATCTTACTTCAGAAAGACCTATGTATGCATCCGGGATAATTAATGCCCAGGCATGGCGCGACGTATATTTATACACCGGAGGCATTTAAGTGGTTAAAGTCGTATTGCAACTGGATCAAATCGCATCATAATTGACTTTAATGCATTGTTATTGTATGGAGAGGGAAGGTGCGATGGAAATTATGTTTAATATTGGGTCGTAAACATTGAACGTTTGAGAAACTACTGGATTAAGACATTCCAATTGAGAACTGTGTTGAGCAACACATATGCAGAGAAACTTCTAATCTTTAATAACGTAATTTTTTGCAAGACATTATGATGCATTTGTCCTTATAAAAATTGAACTTAAAGCTCGACATTTTAGATTTAGTACCTTATACATATTTTTATTATTATTTTCCTCATTCTAAGGTTACAGACTTTAGAAGTTGAATGGGCTTTCCTTATATGATCTGAATTTAAAGGTTTGCAGCAGTATTTCTTATCCTGAGGCTCTGCAGGTATTTTTTAATTTGTCCGTTGGGATAAATAAACGAAATTATAAAACATAAAAAATAGTAAATACATACATTTAAGGATTTTAAAATGCTATTCTGGAAGAAATAGTTTTATTGAAAAAAGTGTACATTATAAATACTTTCGAAAAATTATTTTTCAGTGTAAGCTATCGATTTTCGAAAATTTTTCAAAAATAATAATGGAGTAAAAAATAGTTTAGACAGCACATATAATAGGCAAAAAAATCACAATGATTAATGACAGAAAATTGAAATACATATCTTTATGGTTCAAAGCCTCTTTTAAAAAGAAAAGCTATTTGAAATATTTCCTATTTGATCATAGTAAATTAATTTTGTCGTGTATGTATTTCATGTATCTTCTTACGTTCCCTTAAAAAGAAATAGTATATAATATAAACCCATTTCTTAACCATTTTTTCAAATTTGCTTGACAATTTATGATTTAACTTTTAACTACTTTGATACATCTTTTTGACTGCTCAGCGTTTACCTGTCTTAAAATTTAATAGTAGTGATCGTTTTAAAACTTAATTTATAAGTCAATTGGTCAATCATAGAATAAAACAATTTGTAATTGCATAGTTTTTATTCATATTTATTTTTTTCATGACTAATGAAGCATTGTGTAATACTAAGTCTTTCATTGCGATGGTAATTTAGAAAATATCGACTTTTCGCATAGTCTTTCCATTTCCATTTCTTCTCAAGAAACAAATTGTACATTGACATGATAATTCCTGTTATTTATCGAATATTTTCAAGAGTCTAAATTCTTGCCTTCACTACAAAGTAAACTCCGAATGAGAAGTGTATAATATAAAAAAATGTGGTCTATATGTTATATATAAAAATGTACTAATTAAATATAGTGAATTACTTGCTATTATAATACCGAATATTATCTTACAGTTATTATCAACAATAACTGCACTTTTCAGAAACTCCGAATGGTTCCTCCGAAGGATTTTATCTACACTGTATTGAAAAGGGATCTACCTCACCAATAAGTAAGTTTTGGGACTCAACTATATTTCTTGACTGAAGGAGAGAGAGGGAGAGAAGAGAAGAGAGAGAGAGTGTGTTTCTTTTTCTTTAATATGTGTATATTTCCCCAGTTATTTAGATACGTAGACATTTTCGTTTGGTTACATAAACTAGAGAGTATATGATAGGTTTGTCCTGTCCGACGATTATTTTACATTGAGAAGGTTACAAATCTGTCAAAGAAAGTAAAATGTTGGAAGGTTTACTGTATTTCATCAGAGTAATAGTACGGGCAGCACTAAGTTGATTTTGCTCTAATTTCGTCAGCTTCGAATTAGAGGCCAACAATGAAATTGAAAATTCTTACTGATGCATTGGTCAGGTCATCCCAAATTAGAAGTTTAAGGGCGCCACATCAGATGCTGAATCCCTTAACAGTGATACATTTCAGGATGTTGAACATTTCCTGCTTTTTAAAAAAGATACTGAATATGCTTGCAAAAATTCGGGGTTTAAAATAAACCTCAAACATTTGTAGTATTATCATAGGTAAGTTCCTAGAAACCTAGTCTCAATTTAGGCTGGTAATTGCACAGGTGCTAATTTTTTTTTTTTAAAAAAGAATGGTACAATTATTAAGAAGAATTCAAACGTAGAACATAAGTCTAAATCACATTGTAACAGTTTTATCTATGGAATGAATATATATTTTAATGGAAAAATTAAGACTTATATAAATATAAAAGTGAAAAATTCTTCTCAAGAAAACGACGTATATCCTTAAAGTTTAGAAGGATATATTTGGTAAGTACCTGATTTGGAAATCATGAAATTCTCTAATTAATCTCAAACGCATATAAAACTTGAAACTTCCCTACTACTTTCCTACTTAAGCATTCAATTCGAAAGGCAAACAAAAGGTTGGATGGAAATTATAAACACACCCAAAATTTATTTCTTATGATGCATTTTAAAAGAAATTAAGAAAAATTTTATGTACATAAAATACGTCACATTCTAAAATATTTCGATCTTTAACATTTGTTTCTTTATATAATTTTATAAATATTATACCAGTTTTAGAATAATAATCTTATTCGATATATTTCGCTAAATATACAAATTATTCGTCTAGAACTCAACAAAATAAAGTACTGTACTTTGCTGTATGTTTTAAATAATTTTAAACATAATTTTCAAAACCAAAATTTTAAAAGCAATGTAAATGGAAAAAAACCCCACTTCAATTTAAAATTTCCCTTCCAATTAAAGAGTTTTTTATGTTTTGAATTTTATATCTCAAAAATTTAAGATATACTTTTTTTTTGGAAAAATAAATTACAAACTTCACAAAAATTTTTAAATTTGGGGGAATTTTTTTTCCCAAACCTTAAAAAAATTTTATGATTGTTTCCTCTTTTAGAATATTAAAAGGCAAAAGGGGGAAGCCCCAAATTTTTTTTATAGCTCCAAGCAAATGAAATTATGCATTTCGAAGTTTCTACGAGGGTTGTCAACTTTCCCGGTCAGCTGACATGGTGAAAATCATCGACGGGGCGATTACGTTGGTGAGCGCACAAAAAGATTAATGGTCCCTTAAAAACGCTTATGTTTTAAAAAAAAGGGGAATTTTTTTTGGCTGATGATTTAAAAAATAAAAGGCGAACGACGAAGGTGGGAATTTTAAACTTTTTTTCCTTGAAATCAAAATAAAGGGCTTAATTTTTTGGGAATGCTTTCCTCGTTATTTAAAAATAGTTTAAAATTTAAAACTTTTTTTAAATTTTTTTGAAAACTTTAAAAACCGAAAAAAAAACCCTTTAAACATTTTTAATCATTTTGATATTAAATTTGGGGGAAAAAATCAATGTTAAAAAAATTAAAAATTTTTACTAAAAAAATTTTTTTTGATTTTAAAAAAATAAAAATTTTTTTAAATATTTAAAAAGGGTTTTTTAATGAAAATAAATTTAATAAAGATAGTTTATTTAAAAACTGCTTATTTTCCCAAAAATAGAATATACAGGGACATTCAACGGTACCCCAAAAGAACAAATTTTTTTTAAAAAATCAAACTTTAAAAAAAGTTGAAGGGGTTTTTTTTCCGTAAATGATATGAAAAATAAATTTATAAGATGGATTACTGAAAATTATGATAAAATCCTTGATTTTTGTAAAAAAATTCTGCTATAAAAAATAACGGGGTTTAAATTTTTTTAAAAATAAGTAACTTTAAAATTTAGACAAAATTTTTAAATAAAAAATATGGCAAAAACTTTTTAATGAATTAAAGGAAAAAAGATGAAATGGGGGAAATGAATTATTTAACTAAAAATTTAAAAAATAAGTAACGAGCCACATTTAAAAAGGGAAATTTTAATCTGTTGAAAAAAATTCTCCAAAAACTTTTAAATTTTGGGTTTTAATATGAAATTATTAGAAAAGTTTTAATTTTGTAAGTTTATGTTTTTTTCAAAATAAAAGCCATTTTTATACATATCAAATTTAAAGTCTTAAAATTTAAGCAATTCAATTCATATATTAAAGTTTCACACAGATTTTAAAAGAAAAAAATTCCATAAAATTCTAAAGTGTTATATACGGATAAAAAGTATTTACTATATTTTTAAAATTTTGCTTTTAGTTTTGCAGAATATTTTGTTAGAATTTTTATTTGGTAATCTTTGTTAAAAATAAAAAGGGATAAAACTTTTATATATGAAACAAAAGAAAACACAAAAAAATACATTCCCAACTTTTTTTTAAAAGTTTTTTTATGATATATTACAAATTTACCAAACAAGAAGATTTTTGTTTTAATTTTCTTTCAAATTTATGTTGCGTTTAATTTTTAAGATCAACTTAAATTACTAACCTCCCAGACTTTTTGTTTTTTTTAAGTTTGAATTTTTGTGTGCATATAAACAATAATTCGTGTACCAATTCATCGAATAAGGATTTAAATAGATATGTTAAGTCGACCTAAAAGTAAATTATAAAATGTGACTAAAAAAATAATATTATTATACTTTTATTCTAGCAAGTTAAATTTTTGAATTTTTGTATATCAGTATATTTTTCCTGTTGTACTATGGTTATATCTCCCATGTAACATTACCGTTTAGTTAGCCAACTTTCTAACGACTCTTTTTTGTTCCCCGGCGTCCCAGATGAAAAGCCGCACAATATCGTATCATAGTTTCGCACATTTGTGTCAGATGGTAAGTCCCTTCTTTTGTTCCTTTCGTGAAAAATGATAGTCCGCTACTGTTTGGAGGAAATGCCCGATTTATAGTTCATCCATATGACTTTAATCCTCCAAGCGGTCTGCACGTAAAATTCCGACATTCCAGAGATTCTTTTTCTGCCTTCAAGCAAGATTCCCAAAAGAAGCCGAGCCGCGTTCTCAAAAATACGGCTCAACCGCTTTTAAGAACCCCACCTGAAAGCAAAAAAATATGTGCGGTGCATTTTTGAAGCATCTCCAGAATGGCAAGACTTTAAGTGCAGACCGCTTAGAGGGTTAAATATGTGTTGATACATATGTATTGAACATGTGTCGATGGTCATGGTCCAGAAGAGATTTTTTTCCTGAAAATACGAATATCATTTAAAACTGGTTCTTAAGGTGTAACTTGCAAATTTATGATATTTCCAATGAGATATTAAAAAGGCGTGTGAGAGTCTCACCCAGTAGGTTTAAAAAGATGGATGGAAAACAATGATCATGAGACCAAGACAGAGCCTTACGAGAAATAGGCAAAAAGAAATAATGAATTCATCTCGACGGTTCTGGTGGATCTACAAAGTTACAAGATTCGGCAGAAAGATCTACTACAAAGTATTCGATAACTGTAAATGTAGAATTACTCTACAGATAATTGGATATATGTGATAACTATTGTATGTGATAACTTACCATCAAAAATTGCAGGTTAAAGGATGATTTCACACTAATTTCACTTTACTACCTAGAGATTTAAATACACTTGGGGTCACAGCACACGCAAACATACGTTACACACCTTTCAAAATATTCTCATTTCGTTGTTTCTTATATCTTTATTTCTCTCACTCACTGTCGTTGCCAATGTGTAGTGTTCTTAAAGCAACAAGCAATCTCATTTAAGAAGAAAACATATTCTTTCAAAAATTATTTGGAGTAAAAAAGTGAAAAAAAGAAAGTGATGCATCTTTTAAAAGTTATTCTTAAAAAAGACTACATTTTGGAAAATTTTTATTTCATGTTTTTCTCAACAGAATGTAGCATTTTTAAAAATAATATTCTAAGAGAGTAAAAGAAAAGAAAATAATATGTAACTTTCAAATTTTCTCAGAGTTCATTTTAAAAAATCACCTTTCTTCGAGAATGAAATGACATTTAGAAGCGCATTAGTAGGAAAATAACGTATGCCTATTATAAACTTCTACCTAATCAATAAATTTCATATTAGATTTATGCTAGACTGAATTTGTAAGAAGTTACAGGTCAAATGACGTGTCGTAAGAAGCAATTATTAAGGTTTTTTTATATGAATATTTATTTCTGAGTTCTTTTTTTCTTAAAACATTATTTATTCATTTAATGTTCTGATGCCTATTATTGTTACAATTTAATTTTAAATGTACAATAATTGCTGCATATTGTATGCATTTTTTCTTCCTTTTTTGGCTGTGGTGTTTTTTAAAAAGAATCACAATGATTAATCAATCAATCAAACCTTTATCTACTACAGCTCACAACAATCAGAGAACTAATAACTTTTCGTAGCTAATTAAAATTTATAACACTATTAATATTTAAAGCAAATCTACGTTATATGAGATTTACTGATCTTTAACTAACCTAATTCAAGTGATTATGAATTTTTTTAATAAAGGGTGGAATGTATTTTGTTGAGAATAATGTAAGTTATACGTACCAAATAGACAATGTTCAAAATTGTACAGCAAACTAATAATCAGTTCCTGATATGTTTCAGGAAAATCATTAATTAGCAAATATTTATGATTATGATTATCTTTTTTCTTAATTCCAAGTAATAAGTTAATCTATAATTAGCTTAAAATCAGTATATTGCTATTTATAGAGAAAAAGAAGGAATTACAACATATTTTACAAACATTTCCTTACTGATTACACAGAGACGCGTATGCATTTTTGTTTTAAAACATGTAAGTTAAAAACTCAAAGATGTTTAAAGTGTTTCAAAATCACTTCCTTATAATTATAAATATAATATACACGAAGTATAGCTACTAAATAACAAGACTGACACTGCTACATAGGAAATATGCATGTACTAAACACCAAGTGACCAACACCAGTGTAGCGTGAAGCCTTTTCTTTCGAATGCAGTGCCTCTCTCTTGGGTAAAGAATTTCAAATAGTCGTAGTTTTCATTCGTATCAGATTTTTTTTTATTGTTTAGCTAGAAAAATGAACAGTATAACTTTAAAAAATTCGCAAGAAATTTGAAAAAAAAAACAGCTACTTAAATTTATAATTTATTGAAAGAAGTGCATAGGAACTAAAGTTTATCATATGCACTGTTTTGCAATCGCGTAAGAGTTTTCAAGATGGCCGAAAACGTTGAAGATGATTTATGCCGGGCAATGCTTTCAAGTAAAAAATGGTTGGCAATAACAAAAAAAAATCCCTAATCTACTTCGATATGACCATAGGGTAAGTATCCTTGTCGATTGCTGAAGCTATAGAAGTTGAGAAAGGTTCGTATGACAATTTATGTAACAATTTTACCATGCAAAATGTGTGTGTCAAAGTTATGCTTAAAATTCTCATGGTTGGACAACAAGAAAACTTGCAAAAAGGCTTGCAATAACACTTTAAGTGACAATAAAAATCATTGAAATTACTTGAAAAGATAATATCTTGTGAGGAATCATGGTTGATTACTTATTTTCTTGAAAAGAACCAAGACTATGCATTAGAAAAGCATAGCTTCAACGACAGCAAAAAAAGCCCAAATGGGGAAATCAAAATTCAAAGTAATACCGGTTGTTTTTAATATTCATAAGATTGAAAACCTTCACTTGGCTTACACAGGTCAAAATATTTATTAACATTACAACCTTCTCTTTTTTGCTGAACTCCAAGAAAGAATAATAAAGGAATGCCCCGAACTGGGGAAAAACACACCAAATGTTCTCCAACAAGACATTGCGCCAGCTCGTTCCTCATTATCTATCAAGAGATTCCTAGTTAAGTACAACATTTTAGTTTGCGATCGTCTATCCTATTCACCAGATCTTACTTCATGTGACTTCTATCTGTTTCTTAAGGTGAAATATACACTAAAGGGAACACGGTTTGTACCTGCTTAAGCTGTGAAATCCATGTGCCATGTACACTAATTAGATGACTTGGACAAAAGTAACTACGGCTAAGATAAATTTTTGAGAGATTTTATTCCTGAGCTTTTTCTGTTCTGCATATCCCTTTTTGCGAAAAGTGAATTTTTTTAAAATTCTCATATACTTTCTGAAATACGCATTCTTTTTTCAAAGTCATTTTTATGATGGAATAAAATTACTTTAGTTAAAAGAAATCATAAAATAAAATTACTGGAATTAATATGTATTAAAATGTTTGTATTAATAAAAGTAAAAATACATTATTTAAAAAGGAAATTCGTAGCAAATTTATTGTTATACACTCTGGTATTATTTTCATGTTTATGTAGATCACAACATAATATTTATTTAGTATAAATGAAAATAAACTGCATTAAAATGGTGTTAATTTATCTCAAAACACTTGTGGTAAATACATGTATTTTGCAGAATCATTTAAATATGTGTGATTTACATTCCTAAAATCACACGTGTCGTTACATTTGACATAATATGATACATTTCATGAAATCATGTGCTCTATGGAATTATGTTATTTATAAACGTGTTATTAAAGTAGACTGCTATGATATGAACCAGAATATTATCACCCGAACCAATTATGAAATATTTATGACGTTACATCAGAATAATATAATAGACATTGGTTAATTAAAGCGCATAAATTTGTTCAATTGTAGTCCTTATAAATTAAATCGTGTGGCCAGATATTACCAGCATCAATACTAGATTACAATACATAAATTAATTTTAACCTGTGAGCACAGTACCAAAATGAAAATACTAATTTTAATATTACTAACGGCCTCTTACAAGAGTCAAGCTTTATATTAAAACGTATTCTAATTTAAAAAAGTTCAAATAAATTTTTTAAAAAGAATTACGTCTTTAATTATGTTCTTTTTTAAAATTACATGAAAATATAATAGTTTAAATAAATGTTCCATTTTATATATTTACTTCAGATTGAACATTATGATAAATGAGAAATAGGCTTTCTACCCCCAGTTATACACATTTCCATTAGAGAACATTACACTGTAATAAGCATTACTGTAGAGTAAACTATGACACTCATTAAAAATAATATTCCCCGGCATACGTAATGTGTACCAGTGTACAAGTGTATCATTATTTAAATAAGCTACTATTTTAATTACAGCTTTTTTTAGAATTGCATTGCACAGTGCAAAAGAAAACTGGTGATAAACTTTTTTCGAAGAGACTGATATTATTCATACAACTCAGTCATTCTAACAACGGACAATGAAAAAATCATACAAACCAATTTACATAATTTTTAGAAAATTCAAGTATTTTCTTTTCTTGCAGCTATTTCTAATAAGTCAACACTGGCACACAATCTTTTTTTATTATTTTTTTAATTAAAAATTTCAAAATATTTTTAATGTACAATCATTGCTACAAATATCTGCTCTCCAAGTAAGAATTGTTAGAATAAAACGAAATACACCGTTGATACAGGCAAGCGATTACAAAATCAAAGTAAATTGATTATTTATCGAAGTAAAAATTGCTAATTATTGGAGGTTTTAATACCCTGTTGAGTCGCCTCTAGCACGAATGTATGCTTTGACACGGTGGGACATTGAAGCGTACAAATTCCGCATGATATCTTGCAGATCTTGCTCAAAAGTTTCCGTAAACGTGCCTCTAATTCAACACATTTCGTATTCTCTCTAACTGCGTGACCGAGTACTATATTGTTGTCTCTATTGTCTCGTAGTTAGCCTTGTCATGAGTAGAAACATATGTGGTTAAAGAATGTTTCGAAAGTATCTCTAAACTGTCATAGAGCCTTGGATCAATATAATGGATGGCAGTTTGTCGTATACGATGTCACACCATACCATCACACCAGTTGGGGGATGTGTGGGGCTATACAGCGAAAAAGGATGGTAATGTTTACCAAAGGGTCTTCTCACATGTACACGATTGTCGTTATTGCTAAAATTAAGTTTGTATTCATCGCTGAAAACAACCTGATTTCATTCGGTGGCAGTCCAACCCATTCGAGAGCGATGCCAATCTAATTGGAGGTGATTGTGAGTGGGTGTCAATGGCAGTGCACGTAACGGGCGCTGCGATATCAACCGTTCTTCAGCCGGTGACATGCGATTGAACAGACTGAGACAGAGTCTGGTAGTGAAGGTGCCACCAGTGTACGTATTGCAAAACAGTGAGATAATTAGCGCTATGCATGTGTGTCATATGATGCAACGGTCTTCTTGACAATTGGTCTGCCAAAGGTGTGCAGATCCTGGCCGCCGTGTAACAGACCTCTCTCACGTCCATTGGTCCAAACACCTCTTCACATTAAAGTCAGAACAGTTTAGGTGGAGAACTACTAGCATAGCTTACTACCTGGTTTCCATCATCCTTACGATTCTTTCCCTCTCAAACTCTGACGACTGCTTATATTGTTTCCGATTGCGTCTTAGTGGCATCTCTAGCTAAAACGCGTACCTTTGCAGCATATTAAATTTGCGCAAACAAGCTCTGCTTACCTATTTTATAATCCAAGAAGAAAGGAATACAACGCATTTTAGCGGTGTTACACAATGCGCAATCACATTACATTTCTAATTATTTACATATCTGCCTGATATGTACATTCATGTCAAAATTGATAACTGTCACACTCTCCCTTCTCTGTGAGCAAATATTTATGTCAATGAGTGTATTATTTAGAAGCCAGCTGAATATGTCATTCAATAACAAAGGTGGTAGAAGCCATTTAAAAACTTATTTCAGTCATGCTGAATGAAAGTTCAATCTTATGGAATGTGCACAGCTGATTTTTTAAATACAAATTTTCAATAGAAAATACATTTTTGAAGTATTCCGAGATATAGAATAACTTTGACGAGAGAAAAAGTTATATGAAATTCTCTTTATAGCAAAACATTAATTTTAGTTATATACTTATTCAAGAATTAATGTAGTCATTTTTCTTTTCTTTAGATTCGGACAGTTTTTTTCTTAAATTCCTGTTTACAGTTTTAATGTATATGCATAGATTTGATTATTTTAATTATTATATTTTTATTTTCAAGCACTTCCTTTCAAAGTATCAAAACAATATATGTTTATAGATTGAATGATTGAAATGGATTTCAATATATTGAAATTTTGTGTTAGCAAATAACAATAGTGGATGAAAAGTTAAAATAAGAATAATAAAATAAACATTAAAATTAATAAATATATGAAGAAATGAATGCATTGATTTTTTTTTTTTTTTGTGTTTTGTTCGAAAAAAACATTTGTAATTGGGTCTTTTTTTTGCATTTCGTTTTTGGGATTACCCCTTGTTTTTTTATTCAGTATTTTTTATTAATTTAAAAAAGGTGAATGTGCTAATTTGCAATTAATAAATTTTTAAAAAAATCTTTTAAAAATTTTTTTAAAAAAATTTTTTACAAAAAAATTTTTAAATTAAAATTTTAAAATTTTTTAAAAGGGGGAAAATTTAACTAAAAACCTTATGTTTTTTTTAAAGGAAAATTTTAAAAAATTTTTTTAAAAAACCGGAAGAACTTTAAAAATTTTTTTAATTTTAAAAACCACAAAAAATTTTATGTTTTATTTTTTTTTTAAGATTTTTTAATTAAAAAATAAATTTTTCCCCAAAGAACGGGTTGAATTTTACCCCAACAAAAATTTTAAAATTAAAAATTTTTTTTTTAAAATTTGGGAAAAATTTTTTTACAATTTTGGAAATTTAAGAAAGTTATTTCTTTAAAATTTTTGGGTTTTGGCATGAACTTTTATTTTAAAAACCCCAGGAAATTTTTTGGGGAAATTTTAAAAAATTTTTTTAAATTTTCCAGGTTTAAATTTTTTGCCCAAAACTTTAAAATTTATTTTAAATTTAAATAATTGGTTTTTATTAAATAATAACACGGGTTTACTGGGTTTTAAAATTTAAAGGTTTTTTTTAATTTTAACTTTAATTTCTTATTTTAATGGAATTTAAGGAAATTTAAACCCCAAAATATTTACATTTTTAGTTTCATCTTTGGATTTTTTTTCCCGGGAGCCATTGTTTTTGGGGTGTCTGCTTAAAAAAGGGGTTCAAAAATCAATGATTTTTTTTTTCGGGAAAGGGAAAAACCAAAATTGCTATGTTCGAAACAATTGACACAACAATTTTAAAGAAAAAAAGATTCGTTTTCGCTGATAACTCAACAACACTGAACCCAAAAAATAAAATAAATGTGTCATAGTACTTTTGGAATTTTGTTTTTTTTAATAGAAAGACAAATATTTATCATGATAAATATCTTTTCGAAGTAAAAAAAAACATTTTAAAACCCCCGGGAACGGGCCCGGTGTCAAATGGACACCGATGGTTTCAGGAAAACTGGGGGGCGCGCCCCTTTGGGGGGATAATCCACGAGAGGGGAAGAAAGAACATATCAAAATATTAAAAAAAAATATTTACTGGGAAAGGGAAAAAAAAATAAAAAAACCCTTTTTTACCTTTTTTTAAAAAAACTCATTTACACTGATAAGGGTTTTTATATATCATCTGGTGATACACGTCATCAAACATAAAAAACTTCTTCCTTTCAATAATTTATTAGCTACTTTGATACCCATAACCAAATAAAAAAAATTTTTTTTTTTGTTTTAATCCCATGATGAGAAATTTTTTATTACGTTTTCTTTTCAAACCTAAAATACTACTCTTTAAGGTAAAAAAAAAAACCCAGAACAATAATCAAAAAAAAAAAATTTGGAAGATAAAAAAAATTTATAATGCTATATTAGAAAAAATTGTACACACTTAAGGGGGGAAATGTTTTTTCTGGGGCCTTCGAACCAACCCTTTTCGGGTTTTTGGTTACGTCCCCGCTCGTAAAATTTTTGTTTTTTATTTAAGGTTAAAAAACTTATTTTCTGCTGAGCCTTTTTCCTTTTTAAAATAATTTTATGATTCTTGAAGAGCACAGAGGAAAAGGGGTTGTGGCCCAAAATTTATTTTTTTTGAGTATTCCCTTTTTTCATATAAAGCATAATGAAAAACGTTTTACACAAATTTTTTAGAACATCCATATTGTAATAAATACTCTTTTAATCCGTGAGCAGTCACGCCGAGCACAGATGCCCAAATGCAATTTTTTTGGCCCCTTTTTAATTTTCCAAAAGGGGGCCCACACTATTTCCCCCTGTTTGATAGGGCTTAACCCTTTAACTAAAAAATATTTGTCCCTATCCCCCCTTTTTTGGAGGAAAACGTTTTTACAATCTTAAGGTACTTGTTTTGAGACGTTTTTTGGTGATCACTTTTTTCATTCTACATCCCCCTCCCTATGAATAACTTAGTGATTTTTATTGCCTTATTGTACCATTTTGGGCTTAGTAAATGAGCGTACTGAGCAGGTAAATGTTTGGAAAATGATCAATATATATATATATATATATATATATATATATATATATATATATAAATAATAATTATATAAAATTAAGGGCATTTTTGATCTCTAAAAAAGAAGTTGCTGAAAAAAAAAGAAAACCTGCTGAAATAATGCATATTAAAGTAAATTTGAGAAAAACGATGAACATGAAAGAAAAAAACAAATTAAAAAAAGACTCCATCAACTAAAATATGAAGCCATAATATCCGAAGACACACCTTTTTCAAAACACAAATCAAGCAAAAGTTCAACACATACTATTTGCCGAACATCAAATGACAGTAAAATTAAAATAATTTGAACAATATCTTACAGTTTTGCCTGCAAAAACATTCCTGTAATGTTAGCGAAAAGTGTCTGTGGTTTGTGTCTTTCTTTAAGGTCACGCACATTTGAAACCTTTTTGTTCAGTTTTCGGATTTTTCCCAAAATTATCAAAGAAAAAAATTTAAAAATGGTAAGTATATTTTTCTTAATTGAATTATTCTGAAATTAGATATTTATTGTTAAAAATAAAAAAAATTTCCAGAAAAGGATTGTGGTGACTCAAATCCTTTCTCGACTATTAGTTCAGGAACTGCAGGTTTAAATCATTTTTGAAGTCTTTTCGCTTTAAATATTAAAAAAAATACAATTATTCTTCATCGGAATTTTATATTATTGTTCATTTTTAACATCAATTCTAAATGCTAATTCTGTGAGGCTTAAAATTACAGTTCACTTAAAACTAATTATAATTTGAGCAATCTTTTAAAAAAAATCATTTTACATTTTGTAAACATTGTCCCCCTTTTACTCTTTTTACAATTCAGCGATTATATCAATAATGTTTTATTTTCTTTTGAACTGGAAAAGATGGGAATTTCAGTCGGTATTTTTTAATTTATCAGTGTGTTACAGAGTATTTTATAAATAATTAATTAATACTAAATTAAAAAAGAAAAAAGTATTAGCAATTCCATTGGCTTACCATGCAGAGCAAAGTTTTTCAAACGATTGCTTATATTGAAATTGACATCTGAGTTCTTTTCTATATTTAGCTGATATCTATATTTAAGCTTCAAAGCAACCACCGCATTTTGCAATTTTTCCGTTTTAAAAAAATTGAGAAAGGACAAATAACCTAATAATTTTCCTATTACTTTTTTTTTTTTTTAAAAAATAAAATACAAAATTTAAGACTTATTCATTAATTTCTATAATTTTTTAAATATTTACTTTAGCGTCAAAGGGGGCAATTTTTTTTGCCTTCAGTACATTATTAATTTGGGGGGATAAAATTGGGATTGAAAAAGGGGGGCCATATTGAAAATTTGAGAAGCACTGTTCTAGTGTTAATAGTTTTTCTAAAAAATATATGTATCCCAAAAAAATGAATACATAAATTTACTGATATTTATTTTAAAAAACAATTTCAAAGTTCTGGGTAAAAATATTTTCAGAACTCAGAAACTACTATTTTTCAAAAGAGAAATAAAAAGGGGGCAGGGGGAGAGTTCAGAATAAATTAAACGACTTGGGGTTTTGTAAAAATTGAATGGTTAAACTGTTTCCTCATTTTCTAAAAAAAATGTAGAAGATGACCTTTCTGTCCACAGATTGTTGAAATTTAAATTGGTTTTGAGATACAAACGAAAGTTACGAAATAGTTTTTAAAAATGCTTATTAAATGCATTTTCCAGCTTTTCCCCTTTGAGTACCTTATATTTTCTGAACTCAAATGGTAAAACGTGAAATTTTATGGGGCATATAGAATTTGGTTTTTTCATAATTCTATGTTTGTTTTAAACATGTTTCCATGAGAAAACTTTCCCCCAATGCTAATTTGAAGATTTTTTTTGCCAAAACAATTTGAGGAAAGCATTATATATATTTTCTTTTTTCCACAAAATTGGAAGTCATTACCCGGGCCCCCTCCATAATCATTATTCTACAGGCTCAAAGGCTCAACTTTTTTATTTTTACGATTTGATTTTCCCAGCAAATTTTTATTTTTTTTTTTCATTGGGTTTTTTTAAAAAAACAAAAAGGAAAGATACACAAAAAAAAAAAAGCAATTTTTTTTTCCACAACAGCATTCTAATCTTGTTGACAGCTGCATTCTGAATAACAGTCGAGGGGTCAATGACGTATCCTTACATTCCGCTCCTTTCTTTGTAGAAAATTTTTGACCCTATGAATGTACTATTCAGTGACCTGTAATATATGCTATTTTCCTGGCCACAATCCAGGGCTCTTTTATCGTCTGACATTAAGATTTTTTTTCTTGCCATTTTTATCATTGATCCGAGTAATCCTATCTTCCTACAATGATCTGTATGATATTAATGTAGCTTTTTGTGTTCTTTGAATAAGAAAAAGTTTAGACTTTTATTCCAGCTTTTTCGAAATTTTGCTAACAGAAAAAATAAATAAAACTAACTTCATTTCAGAAAAGCCCGAAGAGTATTTAGCTCCATATCCTTTGTTTACTCTCTGATATGAAAGCAAAGTATTTAGACGCCAGTAAAATAATTCTCACAATACTTCTGATGTTAATATATCAGAATATTAAAAGAAGATGTAATATATTAATAAAGAAGATGTAATATATTAATAAAGAAGATGTAATATATTAATAAAGAAGATGTAATATATTCATATCCTACTTCTGATATCAATTTATTGCATCCTCATAAGTTTATGCAAATCTTGATGACGTGTAAAATACTTCTGGTTCACTAATGTTCCAAATGAATACATAACATACATAACACATACATAACAACTGGGCCTTTTTTTAATGAAATTAAGTATAAACATAGAATGAAAATATTAAAAAAATTATCATCACTACATAGTTATTGTTCAAACGAATGAGATCGTGAGTACAACACATCATTACAAGAAAGTGTAAAAGAGAAGCTACAGAATTTAACAAAATATGGATAATAGGAAATAAGGTCTCCTATTATAATTATAAAATTTGCACAACTTAAAAAATAAGGAAGTTTATGAGACATTATCACGGTTGGATCAAGTCTAAGAAGAGAAAGGCGAGTTACATTATGTAACCCAGATCAGCATATTCCCCACCCGCAATTAAAACCATTTTCTAGAATATCGGTAGAAGGTCTCTATGTTATTTCAGATAAAGATATGTTCGATAATTTGTGGATAGTCTAAATTTTCATTCATCAATAATAGGGTGGTCCTGCACTAATTTTTTATTTACACTTTAGATATTCCATGTTCTATGATAAATATAACTTTTTACTCGCAGAACTTGAGTGAAACGCAAATAGCAGATGTTCTTATCAACAAACTTTGCTCTTATAGCTTTCTGGAACTTGTAGCGTTCTAAAAAATGGATTACAATAGTTCCTGATGTTCGTAAAATAGTTCAGAAGTTGTTAAGACCTGTTGCGTATACGTCTTACAACCGATCTAATTTATTGAAAAAATGAATTATTAATTTTTAAAACTAATGTCAAATTGAAAAATATTATAGTTTTCAGCACAAATAAAATTTTCGAACACATTTACTTAGTATATACATTTAATTTTCTGTTAAATGAAATAATTGAAAAAAAAAAATGCACAAAGTAGAGTAAAACTATCTCTTTAATTCTTATTCTTTGAATTGAAATATAGCTGTCTAATTAATAGTTGATAGTTTGAATTCATTAGCTAGTTTGATTTGAATTGTTGTGTTTAGTTACTGGTTTTATATAAAAAATTAAAACTAATAAATTAATGTAAAACACTTCTATGTTTCGAAAATGGTTTCACAGTTTTTAAATAATAAATTACATATTTTATTAGCAAATTAATCTATCAAATTATTCATTAGGAATGTTAAATATATTAAAATTGTATAAAAAAAGCCTTCACACATGGCGTGATAAAAATGTAATGTTATTTTGTCTAGTACATTTTTTCGCTGAATGAGTCTTGCCATTAAATGTTATTGAAAACAGATGAACAGTTGCATGCATTATATGTGGCTGGGAAATATCAAATGAAGATATAAGGAATAATAAAACCATCTATACAGCCTGTTTCTTTTTTTTATGTTTCTCTGTATTTGGTATTATCATTCAATGATCTGTTTCACATAAAGCAGACGTTTTCTTATTTTATACTACTGCTGAGCATTTTATCAGTGAAACTGAAGTCGGAAAAGCTAAGTAGTTTTCTACAATAAAAAAAGCTAAAGTAACAAAAAATTAAAACAATAAAAATTTATAATAATATAATAATAAAGCTAAAATGATGAAAAATAAATATATTTTCAACCTTTCAAAAATCCATCTAAAGTACAAATAAACAAGATTAATATATCTATCTATCAGAAGCAAAATTTATAGCTGGATGTACAAAGAATATTACACATTTTGGATACATTTGCGATTATAAGCAAAATATAAAGAAGAGAAATTTATCACACAGAAAAAAATATCTGATGCAAAAATTAATTGATATCTATTAAAATATTTGTTAGACTGAGTGAGAGAGATAAAAGCATTTTTATGGTACGTTTTTATACCATAAAAATGTCTTCTTAAATCAGTAATGATGCTATAAAATTTTTATTCTACTCCATATAAAAGGAAGTTAAAAAAAAATATTTCGAAATGTAACAACAGAAATTAAAGTTTTATTTAAGGATAATTGTTTTCCCTTATTTGTCTCATTAATCCTATATATTCTAATATCAATTCTGTTTGATTCACCAATGAGTTTCATTCTCACTCATTGCAGAAAAGTTAAATAATTAAAGAACGAAAATTAGTCATAAATAGTATTAATTTAATTCATGAAATACTGAACGAAATTTCTCTTTATATGATCGTTTTAGTTTATGTAGCAAACGAAAATGAAACAATTATTAAGTATTTCGACAACTATACGCATGTCGATATATGCTGTGCTGATCTATTTCACGCTCTTGATCGTCAAATATGTTGTCAGAAACCACATAGGTAAGATGTAACGAAGAAAAAAGTTTTCGGATTTCGAACAAGGTGTTATCATCGAGTATCGCAGAAATGGCTGATACCTAACCCCTCAACTGCTGCCAGCGAATATGTACGACTCCATCAGCCAATACATTAACTGCCCCCGTCATATTTATCCCTCCGCTAGGTAAGCTTTAAAAAGTTCCATCCATAAACGCTTGGCATCTCTCAGAAGCATCACCTCATATTTACGTTTGAAAAAGATTTTATCATTTTATTGGTGAGATTTGACATTAAAATATATTTAACATATTTAAAATATTTTTAAAATATGTTTTAAATGTTATCACACAGAAATTGATAATTCTAAATAAAAAAACATAAAAAAAGATAACAATGATTTATCACTGTGCCTCCACTGTTTACATTTTAAGACGCCTTGTTGCAGTCTTCGCAAATCACCTTACATTGTTCAAGGCAAATGGACCTTTCATATAATAATTTTTTAAAAAAATTAATAAACTTTTCTTGATGTCTTGACAAGAGGGAACAGCGTTTTCTCATCCAAGTTCTTGGTGATGTTTCTTTTGGTTTTTCGACTTGAATGGGGTGTTCTATATCAGATATTTATTCAGTTCTGAATCAAAGTGAAAGATTCGTGGGAATGTTACACTCAGACTATCTTCGCATTTGCTATTTCAAAATTCCGTGACCTATTTTTCCTAGATATGTACTAGAGGGTTTGAGTGAGTTTGATTCTCACACAGAGAGAGATATTTTGTGAAATTATTCCAGCTATATTGATGATTGAATAAAATACTGACACTGGCTAGGCACGTGGGATCTCCTAAATGTATGTTAACTCCGAACAAAAAAAAACTATCACTCAAAAGTTACAAAATACTTGTTTTGAATTATTTTGCATAAAAGTGAAAACTATTCTATTTTACAAGAAAAAAAGTCAAAATTAACAAAATAGTACAAAGCCATAAAAACTGACGTTGTTCGGTGCACTGCATCTATCAGATTAAAGCGTCCCTGCTACCCGAAATATGTAGAAATCACCCTCGTTATTGAAACCGAATCCTAGGGCAAGTGACGAAAGGCAGATAGAAAAAGGAAGAGAGTGTTTCAACCCATCATGTAGATGCAATACCGAATCTAATTTTACAATGCATCTGAGAGAATAATACTCTTAACTGAGGGTTACACGTCTTTCAGAAATATGATCTATTTTTTTAGCTGTTATTGGTAAAACTGTTCCAAAGATTTCGGAATGCAATAAAATAATCTTGACAAAGTTTACGAGGGGTTTACTTATTTCAGAGTAGGATATGCTTACATATTCATTTTCTCTTACTATACACTATATACACGCTCCTATGTGAAAAACAGTGGTATTGGGAAGTGAATCGTACAATTTGCAATCGATATTTAAGAGCTTAAAATCATATCTGTATACATTATACCAAATCAGCTGTGTCTTTTGTGATCCAGAATTGGAAATTGAACAGTGATTATCAACGGTTCCCCTTATTTTGGGAGATGAAGCCCAAAACGGGGGGGTTTACAGACATGCTTAGAAGAACGACACTGAATTAAAAAAACCCCCGCCATGGGTTTTAAAAAAAAACTGGAGTGCATTTAAATCCATCCAAAAAGAAAACTCATCTGTTTGGATTTCAAGGTCATATTGCCGTTCACAAGTTTTTAATCACCAAGTCTAAACGTACTCTTTTGTTCAGGTGTGGCAAATAATGTCGAAGGTAGATCTTAGATTGGTAACAAAAGAAATGAATTAAAGAATATAGTCCCATCATCTAAAGTTGGGAAAAAGCAGTCAAACTGCCAGAACGCATCCCTTTTGGGAAAACCTTTTTGGATTGACAATTAAGTTCACTAAAGTCAGAATTGTGCTTTTCTTTGTTTAGTCTAGGACCTTTGATCCAATACTTTAAATCCTCCCTTTAACCCCTTCATTATTTAAAAAAAAAAGTGTTTTTCCTACATTGTGCCAATTCTGCGGTTTGGGGTTAAATTTTTCTTTTTGGTTTTATATTGCGGGTCTACCTGGTTGATATGATAACAATGGAGTTATAATTGAATGAAATATCTTTTCCAATGCCCAAGACTGAAACCAATCAAAAACTTTTAAGAAGAGTTCGATCATTGTATTAAGGGCTGAGAAAAATCAAAAAAGGAACTTTTAATTTTCCCCAAACCAAGGGGAAATGTCATTTAACTTTCACTCAAGGACTTAGAAATCATACCAGGAAAATTGTGGCTGCAATTACTTCTCGCGGAGGCTTTACTAACTATTGAATATGAATAAATGTTATTTTCTTTTAGATCACAGGTATCTAAATATGTACTGATGAATAATGTATGCTTGCAGACTTAGATGCAGTTTAATTATTTGAAAAATATGATTTTTGAAATCTAATAAAGGCCAAAAGTTAAAAGGAAAATAACAATAAATAATAATAAAGGAAAATAATTGTATAATATTATATTTTTTTGGAGAAAATTACTCTCTCAAATCATATTTTAAACTTCCTTTTTAATGATTAAAATAATATCAAACAAAAAAACAATACAAATCATTCTAAAAAAATAAGAATATCTAATTTTTTTTTTTAAATGTCAACTTTTTTAAAATCTCAAAACACCCCAAACCTTAATTAGTTTTCCCATAAATTTAGAGTTGTGACATTAATGGATGTATCTGAAATAGAACCCAATTACTTGGAGAAGTTACAGATTAAAAAATGGTATTTAAGTTATTAGTGGATACAGAAGCTTCAAAGGGTGAAGAAAAAAAGTGATTCGGGAAAAGTGCGCTTAGGCTCAATCGGTCAATTGTTGTGTTTTGATATTAAACCACACACACACACACAAAATTCAAGTGCATTATGATAAGTTTTGTAATTATGTTGCGATTTCAGTTTTTTTTTCAAAAAATATTTATAAATTATATTCCCTTCTGCAATATTTTACATGTTTTACCAATTATCTTAATTTTTTTTGTAGAATTATATTTTGATTTCTTTCATTTGAAATTAAAAGCCCCCCCCAAAAAATAACGAGACAAAGATAAGAAATTTAAAAACATAGTTTTTAACCCTTTATTAAATTTGTTTTAATTATATATATATATATATATATATATATATATATATATTTCTATTGCAACAAATAATTATTTATTTTTTTTGTAAAACATTATGAAAAAAAGTTTAAAAGATTATAAGGTAATCTTAAAGATTTTCTTATAATGAGCATTTTAAAAGTTATCTAGCTATGATCTCCAAATTTTATTATTCTTGAGTAAAAAAATTAAAAAGAAACATAATGTTTTTTTGAAATAATTAATAAAATATTTTAAGTCTTGTTAAACATTTAAATTCTTATTTAGTTGAGAATTTGATTCATGTGTTTTACTAATTTCTTTTTGGGGCATTTCGTCTTCGTCTTTAATGGCTCGATATCACTGACCTTCTCTAGAAGTCCCTACTTTTGGCAACTTTTTGGAACATTTACTTTGAAAGAGTCATTCAATGCATATTAAGCTATATAACATAGCTTACTAATTAAACATTAAAAAAATCTTGAAAAATCAGTTTTGATTTTTTTTTGTTCGAAAGAATTAGCTCGAGAATACTAATTTTTAGATAGCATAAATTTCCCCCTATCATTAATATAAAATAATTTAAAAATTACGCTGTAAATGTTTTATAACAAGAAAAAAACGTTAAATGAGGATAAGAGCATAAATATATATATATATATATATATATATATATATATATATATATATATATATATATATAAAATACGGGAAACTTCCCCCCTTTTTTCTATCTATCTATCTATCTATATATATATATATATAGATATATATAATATATCTATATATATATGTGCATATATAATAAAACACCAGTTGCGCTTAGTGTGAAAAACGTAAAAGAAAACATGAAAAAAAAAAACGTGGAAATTTTTTGTCAACAAAAATTTTTCCCGATTATGTTGAAAACTTCCATGATATAAACATAATTCAGTTCTTCTTAATAGAGAACATGTTAGCATTATATAAAATATTTCTACTAAAAAAACATTGATATGAAACTTTAAACAAGATGGGGAAAAAAAACGTAACTGAGAAATTAACAGAAACAACTACACTGCTGGCCAACGTAAATGCAACACCAAGTAAGACAAGAGATAGCACACCAAAATTTATTTTGTAGATAACATGTTGACCAAGTATCAAATGATTAAATTTATTGACTTCTGCGAAGTGTCGTTCCTGCCAGAATCAGTAGCCAGAGTAGCCGCCATTGTTGGAGAACCCAGCTGCCACACGCCTCGGCATTGATTCAAAGAGACCTTGGGTGTGTTCTTGGGGTACAGCAGATCAAGCAGCATCCACACGTTGCCAAAGTAGATCTGGTGCAGCAGCTGGGGGTGTAATCTGGGTCAATCGTTGATCTACCATGGACCACATGTTTTCTAACTGTGAAAGATCTGGAGAGCGAGCCGGCCAGGGAAGCAATTCAATCTGGTGATTGACAAAAAACCTTTGGACAATGCGTGCCACGTGTGGTCGCGCATTATCCTGCTGAAATCCTGTTGAAATATGGCTGTGGCCAAGCCCTGGATGTAAAGAAGGACAACAGGGCTTTGCATTTACGGTGGCCAGCAGTGTATATCAAGGCATTTATAAACTCCTAAGGCAAATGTAAACAAGAGCATAAGATGAAAACGCTTTACTTATTAATCGAAACATTCGTACGCAAACTCAAATTATATCGTTGAGAGTGAATAACAATGTTTGTCTTGGTATCTGCTGATAACGTATTGTCTAATTTGTTCAGGTGTAAATATATGTACATCTTAGTGAAAGGGGTCATTATGTTAACCCTCTGCTAGATGCGCTTCCAAAAGTTCCATCCATAGGTACGCGGTATCTCTCAGATGCATCCCCTCATACTGACGTTTAAAGATGATATAATCATTTTATTGGTGAGAATGTGGCATGTATTTGGCATAAACTAATATTTAAAATAGAATCAGGATTTAAGATATTTATACGAAAAAACATCAAAAAGACAATGAATAGTTATCACCGTGTCAACCACTGCTTACGTTTTAAGATGTCTTGTTGCAGTCTTAACAAATCACCTTACAATGTTCAAGGGGCAGGAATTTTTCGTATAATGCAGTGCTTCACAAACTTCGATATTCATGATCAGTTTTTAATCATAATTTTCATAGTTTTCATCGCGCTTTTCCCCTAAAATAACAATGGATTGAATGCAGTAATAACGTATAATACTTTGACACTAAAGCTACAATATACGACCTTACTTATAAACCGTACAAATTCTCAAGGTAAGTATTAAATTTTTTATACAATTTTGCATATGGTAAGTCCATGGAAAAATCTCTAGTAATTATTAAAGATGTTTTTAATTTAATATTAAAACTTAGTATCAAATAAATTGTCCCATACCGAAGCATTTTTAAGTATAGTATATCAAAGTTAACGTGTATTTTTTATTATGTAACATTATATTTTGTTTTGATTTCTTTTTAGTAAATTAATAATTTTTAAACCTTTTAATTTCAACTTTTCGGTATCCTCTCGCCCCCTTGTGGCATATCGCACCCAAAGGGGGACGCCACAGTTTGAGAAGCACTGGTATAATGTGTTTGCAAAATTTTAATAATCTTTTGTCGATGTCCTAACAAGGGGGAACCGTAGCTTCAGATTCACAAGTACTCACTCAAAAAATTGTGATTCAGTTTTTTTTTTTAAATATATGTGTGGGATTTTGAATCCCATACATATATTTTGAGAGTTTATTCCAGCTACATGGATGATTTAATAAAAAGAATACAGTCACTGGCTAGGTGCACGGCATTCCTCAGATGTATCTCAAATCTCAGTATTAAAAAAAACTATTGTGGAAGTTAAAAAATACTTATTTTGCATTATTTCCGTATAAAACTGAACACTTCTCTATTTTACAAGAAAAAAATTAAATTAACGAAATATTAAAAAGCAAAAACTGACGCTGAAGCGCGCACACCTACCCTTAAAGGCCTCGCCCCCCGAAACATGAAAATTAGCCCTCGTCTTTGACCACGAATCCTAAAAGCAATTGCGAAAATAGGAAGAAGGGCGTGCCAAACCCCGGGGATACATCAAAGACTTTTTTTTACTGTGCATCTGAAAAATTTACGGGCAACTGAGTTAAAATGTGCGTTTGATCTCTTTCTCCATTGTTCGACATCTTGAACTCAAAATTGACTCTAGAAAATCTCTCTGAAATCCTGAATGGACCTTCGAACTTTAGTCTGAGCTTAGGAGATAACTTGGATTTTATGCCAGATGTTTTAATAAAACAAGAGGAACCTATTTGATGGTCATAATGGTCAAGATTTGCAGCCGCTGTTCTTTGTGAAATGTGGCAGTCCTCTTGTTGTCTCAAATTTTCCAGTACATTCTGGAATATGTGTTCTAATGTGGGTAGCTAATTCTTGACAGATTCAGACGCACTTCTATTCTTATGGCTAGAACGTTAGCAATAGACTGGTTGGGCTTTTCGACTCTCCCCCTCAGGCATAATATGCGAGATATGTTTTCGAATACCCCCCTCAAAATTCAAAAACTCTGAACCATAAGGAAGTAGCATTGTCAACGATAAGATTGTGTGGAAACACTTATGTACAATGCAGTAGCAGAAGAAAGCCTTTTAAATAGTACTGGACTACAGATCAGCAATTGGAACCAGGTGTATATATTTAGAGACAGCATCAATCATACTAAAAACATAGATGTTACCCTTTGGAGTGGTCTTCAAAGGACCATCAATTTTTAGGCCCCTATGACGATATAAAATGTAAATTGGAGACTTGATTTCGCTTCAATGCTTCCAAAATAGATAAGTTCATTCAAATGCTGGACGCAAATTCGTGACTCGACATAAAGGACATGATGTCAATACTATATCCAATTTTAATCAAAAAGCACACCACCGTCTTCACACGTCTCTTTGCTTCTATATCTAGAGAAACCCAAAAAAGTCGCTTCAAAGTTCGGCTGCCGCATTTGTTTTTTTAGGTATGGATACTTATGATGCTACAAATAAGCATACTTATACTCGAAAGGCACGTGCTGTGGGTAAACAATTCCATAAGTTTTTTCCCGTAAAAACGTGTCCTACGGGGTATGTTCAATCCTTATTATGTTGGTCTGATGCAATCTCATGAAATTTTGCTTCGAATGTAATTATCTATATCACAAAGGGTGACCTTTTCGAAAAGCGTTTCTTTTGATTTCACCACATCCTTACACTTTATTCGACCCTTATATGATTTTTTAAAAATAACAAAGCTTTGCATTGGGGATTAAAAAAAGGGGAAAACCCCCCGTGGTCTTCCCTATTATTCACAGTTAAAAATATCGTTAATTTTTCCTGTATTGTTGGATCTCGTTTAAACACCAATCGTATATATCGCATAAAAAAACAACACAACATTATATAAAAAGTGTGGGGTGTAATCAAAAAAAT
>BMAV01018335.1:0-12347 GCA_019973955.1 Trichonephila inaurata madagascariensis | reverse complement strand
GTTTGGTTTAAAAAAAGAAAAATCCCATGAAATTAAATTTGGAAAAGAGTAACTTTGTGAATCATGCAAGATTTAAAAAGATTTATATTTCAGTTATTCTTTGCAGTAGCGCACACAGGAGTTTTTCAAGGAGGGGTCCAGGGTCGCAAGTCCACCATTCCTGTATCATGCTCCTTTTGATTTTGTCGATTTTCGGAAACAAAAAACAGTAAAAACTAATTATTGAATAAATAATCAGCATTAATTAATAAAATTAATCATTAATAACAAATATTTAACTAAATTTTACGTACTACATACTTAAAATTATGATCAATCGGAAAAAAATCAAAGAATTTGGGGGTTCTGGACCCTAGGACACCTCCCCCCTTGTGTGCACCAGATTCTTTGATAGTTCTTTTGTTTAGAAGTAACACAAAATATAATGTGAATGATGAAATAATATTGGAAAGAGCATTCGACAGCAAAATTCACCATAAACGCCGCACTATAAGATAACATGAGGAATATTTGTGACGGACCTCGTAATTTGGGCCTAGGGAAGTGACGAAACGACATCTGAGCTGGCACACAACTTCAACGGGAGGAAGTTTGAGCATTGCATATTTAACGAGCATCGGACCTTTCTGCATGGCGGGTTGTCAGCGATACTAGGCTCGAACTTATGACATGCCAGACACAAGTTCGTGATCTTGACTACAAAGCTACTTCGGCCCGCGCACTTGAGGACAGATTTAAGTAATGAAAATAATTTGTTGACACGCAACAGAGTGTTCCACGTTTTTTTAGTTACTTGGTTTGTGTCAATGTGGGCTCTAAAGCAGAGATTTCCAATGGCCACAGTAGCATAATGGTCATGATCACGAACAGGTGGCCAGTGTGTCATGAATTCGAACTCTTGTACCACTCAAAACCCACACTGGAACACCTTAAGGTCTTCTTCGCCAAATCTATGAGGTAATATACTAAACGCGGAGCACATTTTTAGATAGAAAAATAACTCAATTTTCAGGAAAATTCGCAACATTGTAATTCATACATTTGTTTACAATATAGCGTTATTGAAATTTTAAAACATTTCACAAATAATTAATTTTTTCTCTTAACATATAAAAGGATATCTCATTTAGCAGTATGGAACGGGAAAAAAATTGCGAAACACATTTTCGACCAGAAAATATGTCAAATCGATTAAAAATGAGTGGTATGATAAAGTTTGAGGTTCTCTATTAGATAGTGAAGCCAAAATGCAATATTAATGTTTGAGTACTTTCATTTCTGAAAAAAATAGTCCGAATTCGGGTCCTAATCTTTAACATAAAGCGAAGACAGCAGCTCAAAATTCTGGCGCTGACGTTGCACGGAAATTAAGTGAGTGGACAAAGTGATGAAGACGGTAGCTCAGGTGCTTTTTAAAATTTTAAATATTTATGGATAGTGTAATTAGATAGTCATAACCGTTTTAATATGTATACGAAATATAATAAAGATTGTCGTAGGGAAGCGTGATCCACAGAAACGCCTTAAGACTCTTTGAGGCCCTGGGCCCAGAGAAGCTTTTTAAGGCCCTGGGCCCCAATGTAAAAGTAGACCCTACCAGAGATCTTTAAAAGCAGCTATTTTTTGCATGCATTGTCAAATACTCGTTCAAACGGTAATTTGAAACAAATGTGCACGGCTCACAATCTCAAAATTCTAGGTAAGCACAAACCGGATCGACCGACAATCGCATTTCGACTAAATGGGTTGAATGATTGCTTATGGTATTAGGCCTAAGCCTAGACGTGGACAACGGTCATCACATAATAATAGAGTCTTACCACTTTTGACAGTTGATATGCAGTTTGAAATTCCCTGTTTTCGTAGAATATGCACGGGAATAATATTTGACCATTAAAATTATCCGGGTCATGATCTTATTAAAACAGAGTAGAGAACAAAACGAGGTCCCCATCGAGAAAGAAGCCCTGGGTTCGGGCCCAACTGGCTTATGCATTAGACGCCTGGTGATCCGTGCGTCTAAAGTGAAATGCACCATACAAATAAGCAATATGATAATAAAATTCAGATATGTTAGCTTATTTTTAAAATAATATATACGTTGTCTGTTTTTAACGCTATGGAATTGGAACCAATTTCGAGTCATTTAAAAATTATTCTTCAAACTAGATTAATTTCTATTGTTTTGGTAAAAGCATTGAATATCCCGTAAAAGATACTTCTTGGGGACAACGGATCAATGAAAATCAACTATTCCACTATCATTTTCATATACAAATGTACATTATATCAAAGCCATTCAGTACGAATCCGTACAAAACCTGATGCAAGATAACAATTTGCAAAACAATGAATGAGTCAAGAACTCGTACAAAGTGCTGACCAATCTTACGATTGGCTTCTATCATTTTATCTACGGAAGATTTTTATCGGAAGATACAATCAAAGGGTTCATCTTTGACGGGAAAAGCTTCTTTAAAGAAAGGCTTGCCTTGCTGACTGATCCTCCTTATTTGCTGATGCATCAGTTACTTCAAACAAAGCAGCGGCAGCGCAGTGTTGGGTGAGAAATCCAAGATGAAGGGTGCACGCAACACAGCGCGGCATCTTTTCCTAATTTAAAACTTTTTTAAAGAACTTATCCACACTACTAATTTAAAAAATGTATAAATTATGACGTAATAACTCAAACATCGAGAAAAGTGTTAAAGAAAATATTCTAAATTAAATACAGTAAAATAAAACTATACGTTTCTCACATTAAATGTTCCCTACTTGCTATTGACTAATTTAAGGATTAAAAAATTTAATTGCATTCAAGTAAAAAGAGATTTTTTTTTAATATTTAAATTTTTAATTTCGACGCTTTTTCATGTGAATAAATGTTTGTCTAGAGTACACGAAAAGTACCAAGAAAAAACGTCATACAACCGAACAACGATAAAATGACAAGGATTATAATTTAATCTTTTCGTCTCGTAATTCCCACGTGGTCGTGGTAGCCTAGGGGTCAAGGTCATGGACTTGTGGTCAGTGTGTCATGAGTTCGAGCTTAGTGTCGCTGAAGACCCGTCGTTTAAAGGGGCTGATGCACATTACATCTGTCAAGGCACAAACAAACGCCTCCTTTGGTGTAGTGGGAAGTTAGGAGAGCCGCTAAAGTGTCATCCTCGTCACTTCCAGGTACAAATTAGCGGTTCTCCAAAAGCTCTCAGTATTGAATAAGACGACGTTAAGCACTCAGCCACCAGTATGGGGATATGACCCTCGGCTTGTATCCGAGTGGGTTCGGGTTCGAATTCTGAATAAGGCATGGTTGTATCTTCTTCGGGAAAAGTCGGACTTTCGCCTGTAATGGATTCCCGTCTAAGCAGCGTGGCCGCGGTAGCCGAGTGGTATAGATATCGGATCACGGCATGCCTTGTCACAGTTCGAGCCCAGTACCACTAAAGACCCACCGTGTAGGGCAGCAGGCGAAACGTCCTCCGTTGGTGTGGTGTGGTGAGTTAGGAGAGGGTGCCAGCTCGGTGTCGTCCACGTCACTTGACCATGGTTCAAATTACGTAGTCCGTCGCCAAAAGCCCTCGTGTAGCTGAACAGTGCGACGTTAATAATCAATCAATCAAACCCGTCTATAAGCAACATACCCCTTCTGTTATATGCTGGGATCATCACTCATAGTAAAATGTCTATATTCTTCTGTTTGTATTGTATGTTTCTGTACTTCCACTTGTATTTCATACGCATTCCAGGATAAAACACACGCAACAACATTCAATCGTAATCCCACATCACGTAGGTTAATCATGGTCATAAGTTTGTGAACGAATCTGTTGTACAGAATCTCGGGTTCGAATCTTAATACTCAAAACAAATCATAGTAGGGATGATTCAGAAAATATGTCTGAAATAACATTTGGTGACTAACATTATTCGAATATGATCTTACCGAGACCCAGTCCAGAACGAAATGAGTCCTCCCCCAGGCCCTGGGCCCACCTTTTAAAACTTCCCTAGATACAACTTCATATTTGAAGCGCAACATGCATCCTTTCTCACTATATCCACTAACTTCAACAGAATTACAACTGAAACAAACTATTAAATTTTTCTGCATCTAGATTAGTTGCTCCTCGGTAAGAGTACGAGGGCTTGAACTAAACGCGAAGCACATTTTCGAACAGGAAAATGCTTTCTTCCATGGAAATTTGGTAAATACCACACTCATACCTCTGTTAACAATATAGTGTTTTTAAAAATTTCAGAATATTCCATGAATATTTTCTTTTTCGCTTTAATACGTGAAGGCATAGCCCATTTAACATTACGGTATTGAGAAAACCACACGAAACCGTGGCAAACCAGAAACCAGAAAAAGATCAAATCGGTTTTCAAAAAAAGGGAAGCATGATCAAAAATACTGCTCTTCAGCTGATAGTGAAGCTTGTGAAAAATCATATTAATTTTTCATTTCTCTTATATCGAAGCAGCTATTCTTATTGATTGATTGAATGAATATTAACGACGCACTGTTAAGCTACACGAGGGCTTTGGCGACGGACCCCGCCAATTTTAAACCATGGTCAAGTGACGTGGACGACACCTCGAGCTGGCACCCTCTCCTAACTACCACACCACACCAACGGGAGAACGTTTCAGCTCTCTCGACAGATTTAACGTGCATCGCTGCCCTACACGGCGGGTCTTTAGTGGACTCAGCCCCGAACTCGTGACAAGGCAAGCCACGGTCCATTACCTATACCACTGGCCAACAAGTGGCCACGAAGAAATACTTTCCTAAATTCAGGTCCTATTCTTTAACATTAACCGAAAACAGCCTTAAAAATCCACTTCGCACTTTATCCACTGACGTCACACAGAGAAGTAACATAAAAGTATTGGCAACGAAATCCCTCATAATTTTGAACCACGGTCAAATGATAATTGAACTGGCATCCTATTCCCTCCCACTTCCGGATCTCGCTATCGCGACGGCTTTGAGCCTTGATTTATTTAACGAGCTACGTACATAACTACATGGCTGATTTTTAGTGACCATAAATGCCTGTATATTTGTACAAAATATTTTTAGGTCGATAATTTAGCACTGTTATCAAAAAATTTATAAATTCTGAAGGTACTTGATATAAAAATATATACGAAAACTACCTTCCACAGAATTTTTTAGGTGCTCTATAGTTTTATTATTATTATTTCATCTAATTAACGCTACCGTAATGGATAACTGATGACGTAGTTTTGAACCACAGCCAGATAAAAAAGAGAACACAACTGACAGTTTAGTACTTCAAATGCTTAATTTACACACCAAGCCAAGCGAGGGATTTATTAATACGTAGATGGTAAATTTTGGGCAGCAATCCATGAACTGTGTTGAACTTCGTTCATACCATGTAGCATCTTTTTAGGGAAGTTAAATGCAATAGTCTAACTAGTTATGGACAACTTTTTCTTTAGAGATTGGAGAGAAAAAAGGAACAATTTTGGAGCGTTAATGAAATTATTATAAAATGCTATGAAGACTGAAAATATATATATATATATATATATATATATATATACTTCGCAAAATAGTATTTCGTTAGTACTAACACAATGAATAAAACTGTAAATAACATTTATCTTTCTTTTTTTTCCAATAATTTAACTGTAATATAGAAGTAAACAAGCTTACTTTATATAATTACTTTATACATATTTATTACGATTAATTCCCCTTGTTGTAAATAGAAAAATTTGAATTTCGGTACAAATTCTCACAGGTACCTAAGATCTGGCGTTAAACGCGCGAAAAGATAAGATCGAAATTTACGGATCCACGTTATACGCCAGGTATAAAAATAATATCCATCAAAAATAAAAAAAAATAATAAAATAAAATAATTAAAAAAAAAAAAACGAGATGTGCATGAAAAAAATTAGACTTCTATATAGATTGAATTGTAGTTCATTAAAAAATAACATACCTAATTAACTTAAAGTGCTTTAGCTTTAGAAGTATAATACTATTTTTTTTCAAAAATTCTGGGATATTCGAATAGAAAACTTCAAACCATAGAGCATTGCACATGCATTTAAGGTTTTTTCTAAAAAAGAAGCTACGCATTCGCGGGTAAATATACCTAAAGATTAAAAATGCAGTTTGAAAGTATAGGTCAGCGTTATACACTAGTGCACGCTATACTCCGAATTTTACGGTATATTTTGCGCATGCAAAATATATTAAAACTTCTACTGATATGAAACAAATGGCAAAAAATGGAACACTGACTTGAATAATATATCTTTGTATTGCACCTTATAATATCTATAGTATAGGTTTCAAATCTGCCGCGAGCTAGATGAAATCTCAGATGAGACGAACCTATGATCCAAGGGCCGTAGTTTAAATCCAGGACGTCTTAAGACTTTTGAGGGGGGCCCCCCAGCCCTTAAGCACAAATGTAGGCCTACCTATGACCCATAAAAGTAATAAATACAGCATGCGTTGTCAAATACTCCGTACAAACAATAAGCCGAAACAAAATAAATGGGCATGACTTAGCAATCGCACAAACTGGCTCGACTGACTGCCGTCTTTGACTATGAGTAATGAGTAGTGTAATGGCCTATTGATTGATTGAATATTAACGTCGCACTGTTCAGCTACAAGAGGGCTTTAGTGTAATGGCCTAGGCCTGTACGTGGACGACGGTCATCACATATAGCCAGTGGACATACCATCCGAAATTACCAATTTTTCGGAGAATACAACAGGAAATAACAACAGCTGTGCCTTTATTCAAATTATGATCTTATTAGGGCTGAATTGAGAACGAGAGGAGGCCCCCATTGCAGCCTAGGCCCTGGTCCCAGTTGGCACATGCCTTAAGACGTCCCGAGTTTACCCATCATTGCTCGCTCCAATTGAGTGGGAGTGTTTATTAATGTCGTACAAAAATGCTACGTAAAGGCTATTGGTGTGACGGACCTCGTAATCTGGAACTGATGGTCAAGTGACGGTCAAATCTGAGCCGTCACCTCTTTCTCCACAATTCCACATCACGCCAACGGGAGAACTTTGAGCCCTCTACACGGCGCGGTACTAGAGCTCGAACTCATAACACGCCAGCTAAGAACTCGTGACCAGGGATCACTAGTCTGTGCGGCCGCTTCAAGCCTAAGATATGAAACTCAATTTTAACCAGCAATCTTAATAACCATTTTAAAGACAGTTGTGTTCATTCCTTAAAAGTAAAATCTCTTTTTTCACAAAAAGAAGAGGAAATGTATATAAGAGTATTAATTTATTTCTTCTCTTCATCAATAGCTAATAGTAAATATTTTATAAAACAAAGGAAATTACTTAATAATGAGGTATTAGAAACCACATTTTTATATAACTGTTTAGTTTTAACCAATATTTAAAAAATAAGTGCAACAAACAAAAAGAAAATGTTTCCTTTAATCTTGTAAGAAAGAATCAAAAGAAATCGAAATGTAAAAATTGCACTAAAATAAAAATACTTCCACTCGAATTTGTTACATTTAAGTAAAAAAAAGTATTTCGGCACTCCTTTTAAACTCTATTACAAAGAAGGAAAAATGCATCAATAACAGGTAAGCGTATATACCTGTTACTATACAAATTTTAAATATATACATTTTACTTAGAAATAAAAGCTACACACGATATTTTAAAGTTTATACCGAAACATCAAACATATTGTGTATGGAATTGCTTAATATCTTATTCTTAGAGAAAAAAAAAATATAATCCGTTTTCATTATATTTTAAAATACCAGCTGGAATGAAAACTGCTCTGCTTAAAAATAAACCTACGAAGATGTTTAAAACATTACTTTTCTCCCCTTTTTAATAAAATAGAACTAGAATTTTTTCACAGAATCGATAAAATGGTTAATATTGAGCTTAGAAATGTCATTTTCTCCCTACGTTACCTTTGCGAAGTCACTTTTAAAAAAAAAAAAATTTAGATTTTTTGCAGAACTGTTTTTTATTTCCAGGAAGAAATTATGTAAGCAGAATAGTTTATTAATCTTTGCTGTTGAATAAAAATGGATGGAAATAAAAATAAAATTATTCATGCTCTAAAATTTTACTTCATAGTTTGCTTTTGTAAAGTTCATAACAAAAGATGAATAAAAATATACAAATTCATACCGAATGCATAATGGTCGCATGAAAAGTGTATATAAATTATCTTTTTTCTTATGTTACATTTTTTATTGCAAAAATGTTTGCTTATGGAATCCACAATTATGCATGTACTATTCTTTTACTAGTCATACTGTTTTGTAGCAATGTTTCATTATTAAAGCATACAGGAAAAAGAAGTTTTTAAAACGAACTGTTTTAACATAGTATCATGCTTTTGTATATAGAGAGATACACATTATATCAATATTAAAAACATTTGGGTTTTTTCTGTATAAATAAGAAACATCACGAATGTTGGGTGTAAAAGTATTTAGATTTGAAAAAATCTGGCATGAACACATCATGAGAACTATATATAACTCATGGATGCTTTTATGCTTCAAATAAATTTGTATCATCTCTGTATTATTTATTTAGCAAATTTTTCTTATATCAATATTTAATCATCTACGTTTGAAAAAGCGTAGTAAATATGGGTAAAAGGGGATTAGTAAATAACTTGAAACTTTTAATGCTCTAGAAAAACATGTCTTTTCAAAATTTGCTGTCAATTTATTCTTTATTTTAATAAAAATATATATTATATACTGTGTAAAGTGAGCGACGCTTCATGGTAAAGTGCTGAACAAACGCTAAAATTCAATCAAAAAGATTTTATTAACTGAGTAAGAAGTGAACTATAAAATATTCTTTTCGAATCACGTTTAATGTCACAAACTAAAAGGCCAACTGGGGACAACAAGTGCTAACTTAGGTGGACGCAAAAACAACCAATATCTCATAGCAGCAAAAGTAATTTTTATTTCGAATAATAATACATAAACTTAAATAATAAAAGAAATACGACATCCCTTGGACATCTCTAACATCTACCATCTTTCCTACTTCGGGAGAGAAATTTTTACTTTTTATTATATATTATAGTGTGTAAGTGTATAATGGCCGGGTCGCAAAATAGCCTGTTGTAAATAATGAGTTTGACACCCCTGTGCTACAGTATTTGTCTATACTTAGTTTAACAGGATTTTCTAAGATTAACACTAAAGTATTTTGATCTACAAAAAATTTTGTTCAAATTATGATTAAAAACAAAACTATATACCGTAAAATCCGGCGTATAACTCGCACCTATAATTTCAAGCTTATTTTTTAAATTTTCTGGTATATTCCGCTGCATAAGTCTCCCCACCCCTCTTTTCTTTCTTTTTTTTGGCAATAGCCCAGCCATTAGGTATACATTGCTCTTATGTTTTGAAGTCATTTATTTGAGATATTATCCCAGACTTTTGGACACACACACAAAAAAGTTCTCTTCTAAGAGAACTACATCTTTTTTAATTCATAAGGCAAGTCATTTCTTTTAAATGAACAGTATTTCGACACATGTAAAAGCAAAAGTTTTTTATACTCATCGCTTTTTTTTTAATTTTTAATGCTATCGTTTTTATACCCGGCATATAACGCGCGCCCTTAATTTTCGATGATATTTTCGTGTTAAAAGTTGGCGTTATACGCCAGATTTTACGGTAATTATATGAAATCATTTTGAAAGCAGAAATTCGTAGCAAATATGAATACTTTAAAACAGTTAAATTTTAAATCATGAATGATTGTTTAACTATAAATTAAATTATTTAAATACACCTAATAGCCGGCATGTTTCGTTTTTATTTTATTTCAAGAAAGTGTACTTTTGTATTACTCGCACACAATATTCGAATTTCTTTATAAATATATTAATAATCGAACCAAATTGTTACTTTAAAATGGAGCTCTAAGTAACAAATAACATTTATAACATAATCATTAAACTAGATTAAAACAAAATAACTGATTTCCGTAGGACTGCAAATATAATACGAAAATAATTTTATTAAATAAATAAGAAAAATAAATATTTCAGAAATTTTTTTAAAATACACGTAATTCCTTTAGTCAGTTTATTTCCTGGCATGTCGCTTTTAAAGTATCAAATGCAGAAGTGAAATATAAAAAGACAAATCGAAAGTTCTTTTTTATAAAAAGCATCTGGAGAAAATATTTTATTCAATTTACTTATGTATTTCTTTAAACATGCGCTACAAAATACTACACCGATTCGCAGGAAAGTAGATTCTATCTTGTGATATCATATAAGAAGTTTTTAGACGAAATGCGAAACTCGAGAGAAAGATTTTCGAAACCTAAAGCCTTTTATTTACTTTATATACGAAGCGCTAGTATTTTGTAATACAAATTTTGCATTTTAGAGTTCTCATTCGCCATTTTATTTGGCGAAAACTTTATTTGTAAAATGATACACGAAAAAAAAATGGTGCCTATGTTAAAGGCAAACATTTTAATACTTTGTAGAAAACTATGTACTTTTTCAAAAATAATTTATTTATTCGATGTAGCACAGAAACGATTTTTTAATTTTATAATTCCAAGCTTGAACAATCTCATTTTATTCTATAACCATTTTACTGTTTTTGAAACTACCAATAGAAGTTTTTCGGGGAAATTTCAATGAATGCATATGATTGTCGCTTGCCGATTTGCAGTTCATTTTTACTTACAATTTTCAGACCTCATTTTATTTAAATTAAAAATGTCGTGATAAAGTTCGAAAGACGGTATAATTTCCGTTTTATATTTTTAGTATCCAAGTCGAGAAGACTGGTAAAAATAACTTTCGTGTATTAAAGGAAAACCTAATGGACTAAAATAAAAGAGCATTTATAAAAAAAAAATCTGTTTTAAATTATTTTATATCTACAATAGGAAATGTTTTCAAAGATACCAGGAAAAAGAAGGATTTGAAAATAATAAAGATCATATATAAAAAAATTTTTATACGTAATTATAATGGACATGCATTTGTATATATCCAAGTTAAAACAAAATTTCTATAAATTTTAACACTTATCTTTAATATTAGTTATTGGGTTTTTTCCTAATTTTAAAAAACTTGGTTCTCTACGAGATGTTAAACTGTTCTTTATATTCAATCATCTTTGTTTTCAAAAAGCGATTGTTATAAACTTCTATATTTTAAATATGAAATATTTAAAATAAATTATCTGATTTTATACGTACACACCGCACTTCATGTAATATAATTTTAGACGCTTTTTCACATTGATTTTATTCATTGTAAATACCCAAGTTTCTATCGGATTTCTTGTTTAAAAAAATCCCCTAAGCCTCTTGGAATACTAGAATCTTATAATTTTACATTTATTATGGATTAATATCAATCAACACTCATTCGGAATTTATAAAAAATAAGAAACAGTGCAATTCTGTTCAAACGAACTGATAGAGATGTCAGCTAATACTAAAAACCATGTTTTCAATGTTAGTATATCTTAAAAGGGAATGAAAACGTTATTCGAAAGCGTCAAAATTTTTGATATCGAAACTTAAAAATGCTATCTGTGATATTAACATTACAACGCCAAAGAATTGCTACATTAAAAACGAGTTAATCAAAAACGAATGTTAATTTTTCATGGAATATTATGAAAATTGTCCTTGATTTAACAAAAAATAAAAGCAATCCGCAAGTATATAACATGAAACATTTTTATTCAACTAATGACAAAATTCAACAATTTATTGTACAATCAATTTTTACATGCCGATTCAACATCTCAAGAACATTGCTAAGAATTTTTTTTTAAAAAAAAACGTTAATGTAGTTTACAACTTGAATTACGAATTAAACTAGTTAAGAATTAATTTTAGTTTTACAATAACTGCTATATTTATTTAATACGTTATCTTTCAAATCAGTTTGTATAACGGATTCCTACAAATTGGTTAACAATATTTTTTTTTCCCAACGCTTCTATTTATTCTTTTTAAACTTTTAAAAAATACGATTGATACAAACTACAACTGTAACTACAAATAACTACTGTGCACACACAATAAGCAATATTAATATTTTCAAATTCTTTCCCTTAAAAATAATTACGTTGACACTTCCAAGTGCTTAAAAAAATTAACACACTAAAAAGAACGAAACAAATTTGCTTGCCTAGTGAACAGCGTGTTTTTAACTTTTCGTTTATTCTATATGGTAAAATAAAATGCAACTGCTGCGATATAAGCTTTTAATTTTAAGAAGTTTGTTACTGCTCTAATACCAAAGTTTATTTAAAACTCATTAAAAAAAAAA
>BMAV01018334.1:0-11771 GCA_019973955.1 Trichonephila inaurata madagascariensis | reverse complement strand
GTCCTCGTCTTTTTGCCCATTCTCCGAACAATCCTTTTTTCACGATATACTTGTGAACGGGAATTATTTTAAATTTTTTTTCAACAATAGAAATAATAATCTGTCTATAAAACGTAAGGAGCATCAAAGTTCATTTTACAGAAATTATTCACTTTCTTACTTGACGAAATATGCTTCAGTTGTAATATTTAAAATGTAATTTAAGAAGAAAAGCAATAAATAGGAAGAGCCTAAAAGGAATATTAATGAATAAAACTATTTACCATACTTGAATGGAATATTTTTATAAGTTCTTAACTTCATTTTGAGATACGTTTCATTTTACTTTCCCCCCTCATCTGTATTTGCTACAGACGAACCTAGTGGCTTAACAATAATTGAGTTCAAAATATAAAATAAAATTTAAACATCCAATAAGGATTAAAATCCAATTTGAACGTTTTGTGTTTCGTATATGTGAAGAAAAGTCAATCAGAGCTCAGCAAATGAAACAAGAAAAAAGTTTAAAATTGTCTCATAAAGTAATTTTTAATGTGAGATCTTGAGGGACTTGTTTTGGAAAGTAAGTGTGAAAGATTATACAGATCACTATTGATTTTTAGAAGATATATTTAGCGTATTTACTCTAATCTAAGTAGCCATCGATTTTAAGCTGCACCAAAAATTCTTAATATGTTTTTGTGAAAAAATGTTGTCAGAGATTCTAAGCCACATCTACAATTTTCTACAATTTTTTTGAGAAAAAAAAATGAGTAGAAGATCCGTCAATATCTGATTCGTAATTTTAAAAAAAATTACAGAGAAATAATAAGAAGTTACAAATTAATTTATTTTACTAGTATAAAATATTTTAAATGCACACAGAAACCTATTATTAACTGTCAGTATATCATGCTCTGAAAATGGATTCGTCACTCTAATTCTCACTTCTAACATTCAGAAATGGTGCCGGCGTTGCCATTTTCCCACACGGTTTCGTTTTCCGTGCCATCCAATGCATTTGAAATGCAACATTTTTTTTTCTTTTTAAAACGGAGATGTTTTATAGAATCATGCAAAAGAATTATTAAATGCTGGCGAACATTTACAACAAACATTATATCATTTTCTTTACGACATCGACGTGTATTTGTTCCATCCATGTCAAATTTCCAGTTTCCTCTGCTGTGTTTCCATTTTTTATTTCTGCATATAAAATTGCCTCCCTTTTCATACTTAATTCATAATGAACTCGTCCTGAAGCTATTACCGATATATTTGATGTTTAAAGGATTAGATAAAAAGCGTATACAAAAAAAACCCCTGCAGACAGCGATGTTTAGAATAGAGAGAATACCGGAGAAAAACTGCGGAATGGAATAAGTCGCTGATGCAAGTGGTCAGAATGGAGAGCTATATATTTTCTTTTGAAAAAGGTCGAAACTCAATTTTTTCTCCATCCAATAAAAGTTTGCCTTCGATTCTAAGCCGCACCTGATTTTTGGTAGCATTAACTCTGAAAAAATAGCACGGCTTAGATTTGAGTTAATACGGTAGATCAAAAAAGTTCTCAAATTCTGAGAAATCCTAAAATTTATTTTGTTCTTAGTTTTTCATTTCAAAAAAATACATGTTCTGTATTTTAATCTATGGTTAGATGAATAAAGTAAGCTACGACAGCAAACGGATTTAATTACGCCTTCGTAACCGAAAACTATGCTAACAGATCTCAATCGAGCTAAACTGCTGTCCAGAATATTAATAACATTTCTCAGTCTTACAAGGAATAATGCTTACACGCATATCATATTTAAGTATTTAATGAATGTTGTTTAGAGGTGAAATAGTTGTACGGTAATTTTAATGGCATCTAGTCAACACCACTTTGTAGTGATAAGGAAGATTTGAATTTGTTGTGGCAGTTTAGTATCATCTTCACTTACCATTTAGTGCTCAAAATTGGGAATAATAATAATCATTTTATATAGATAAATACATCTGATGATCAATTAAATGTTCAAAAATATTTATTTAAGAAAAATTAAACTAGTTTTAAGTTTTTTTAGATTTAAAATAATATTAATTTTTTAAGGTTTTTTATTTGTATTACTCATAAGATATAATAACGTAGGATTTTAAAAAAAGATAAACTTTGAAGGCATCAACCTTTTCTTTTTGCCTTTTCAAGAAGCTAAAGGAGTCAAAATGTATCTAGCCAGCTTTATGATTTTTATTTATGTGCAATTATAAGTAAAATGCTAAACTGTTTTTCTCTATTTGTATTGAGACATTTAATTATGTATTTGCTATTACTTTTTCAGATTGTTTTAATCATGTTCAATAAGGGAAATATAGCAATACCTTTCAGATTGAAAGCTATCTTTCATTAAGAAATATATTTCTTTTTAATCTCCTTTTCCATCCTCGCATAAAGTTTATTACGTATTGTGTTACTTATACTTGTTCTAGGGAACACTTGATTAGGTTTTTCTTTTCTTTGAGTGTTTTCCTCACGCTTTAACAGTCCAGTAGAAAAAAGAGAAAAAAACAACGTTCCATCAGACTTTTCTTTGAGAAAGACTAGGAGGTACAAGAATACAATGTTTGGTAAAAGAAAAATCAAAATATATTAAAATTTTGAAAACACCAGTTAAAAATAGCAAAGAATTAATGTAAAATACCTACGAAAAGATTTACAGCTGGAGCTCTTCTTTTTACTACATCTTTTCCTTGAAATATTAGAATTACTCAAACATGAGGAAAATATTTGTTCAATGAATTAAAGAATTTTATTTATATGAGAAAAAAACATGTGAAAGGCAATTACTCCAAAAAAAAAGTACATTTAAGACATATGAAACATAACTTTAAAGCCCAATGTAACCCTTATAGGGTTGGTTTGATTCCTTTTTCAAGTAGCACTTTGAAGCTAGTAAACTTACACTAGTACGCTTGACAACAGACCTCTTAATTTTGGACCTCGTTCATTTGCAAAGACGACACCTTAAACAAGCATTCCACTCTCAAAACTTCCACATCAACTACAATGAGATTCAGATTTAACCCACAACAGTTTCTGTCATGGTTTCAAGAAACCAAAAGCCTTGGAAAATCGTGGGAGACCTTGACCACTGTGGGCCCAGTAGCGGTGGTATCTATATAAGCCAGTAACAACCTCCATACTACGATGATCATTTTATTACAGGGGTTAAGTAACTTGGTTTATGGAACCAAAGGTCCAGGTTCTAACCTTCATTGGCGACCCTAGCTGAACTTTGAAACAACGCAACCTTCACGGAACAGACGTGGTGCCCTCTATCTACCGCAAGAGCAACCAAATGCCGTCAAACATAAAATGACGCAACGACAACAATTCACTGGCAGGAGAGTGTGTGGTGGTATCTATATAAGCTAGTAACAACCTCCGTACTACGATGATCATTTTAGTTTAATGGATATGTTATGTGCCTACGGATCGGAAGGTCGCTGGTTCTAATAACCTTCAGTCCTATCCCGAGCATCTGGAGACAGTCGAGGCTATTTTCCGCGTTTGCCTAATCACCAGACTTAACGTTTTGGGAGTATACCTTTCCTGGCTTGACCTGGCTGCTGAAGAGGCCTGCCCGCCCTGCGGCCATGACAGAATGGATAGTGACCACCTGTTCCAATGCACTGAAGTGAATGAATACCCAACTGACCACATTGTTAGTCAAAGGCTCGGCATCAAATGGTAAAGAAGCCAAGCATGGTTGTTGGATAAATAAAATAAATAAATAAATAATTTCTCTACACGATGGGTCTTCACTCGAACTGAAGAGAATCAATACGAACCATGAGTTGACGATTATAACCAATCGGTTATTATACATTCTAATTTAAAGGGTGTGATAAATAAAAATAGAGTGAACTCTTTACTAATGTATAAAGATTTGGAGTGAGTAGGGCTATTAAAAGGTAGGGCTATATTAAAGGTGGTTTAACAATGATTTAGTTGCGAGATGGCGTCTTTTTGCTTCGTGCGTGAACGCCCTTTGTTCTTAGAAGTTAGGGTCCAAATGGCAGCCATGTTTAAAAAGTTTACCATGCTACTACCATAAAGCTCGATCGATTTAAGAAGATGAATGCAATTATTTACAAGCATGCTTAGAGCCTGTCACATTTATGTTATTTTACAAAAAGAAACTTTTGTATTTTAAGATATCTTTGCCCTTTCTTTCCTCACTTATGTGAAATCCTGAATATATATTTATATACAACATCTATCCAAAAGACCTAAGTAACGGATCTTTACTCGTATATTAAAGATTTTTCGGCTTTTACTGCATGCGATTTCGTTTTAGATGCTTTTCAGACAGATACTCTCATAAATAATTATACTTAAATAATGTTTAGATATTTTACTGTAATTTATTTGTGCACACACACACACTCACTCTCTCTGTTGATTACAGAAATACATTAACGCACCCTCTTTAAAACATTTTCTTCTGTATTTTATTTACATAAACTTGTAAAAGCTTAAATAACTTACATATAATGAGCAGTATCAAATTTTTCAGTACATTTATACATTTTATGTCAGTAACACATAAAGTTCCATAACCAGGGGAACATTATGAATCTTTCGATATAAAACTACATCACAGCGAAAGGGGAACGAGGAAGAATACAATTTGTAAAATTCAAATATCAACACTTTTAAAGCTTCTTCCTCTGTTTTCACCAAAATTTCATCTCTCAAAGAAATTTCCAAATCCGTTGAACTTTCTATACATCTAAAATAAAGATGAAAACTGCCACTCACCTAAAATGATGAAAGAAGACCTCCTTATCTAAAATAAAAAGCCGTGTTCACTTTGATAGTCAAGAGAATGGAAGGCTTGGAGGAAAGAAAGAATCTGACAACCATTATCGGTTTCAATCGCACCATATCCCGTCACGTCTAGAGATAATTTATTCACCTTTTTTCCCATGGGACGTCTAACACTCTTAGATCATTCTACTGGGACCATTAGAATACGGAAATCTGCATAGGGGATATGTGACATTAAGTGACGTTTTATGTTTGAATGACATTTCTGACCTTCTAGAGCTATGCGAATCCCGCTAAACTTTATTGCTTTGTCTCTGGAAAGCAATATTCAGATGATTGGTTCAAAGTGTTCTTGTGTTTCGGATCCTATTGAAAGGTGAAAACAAATTCACGAGAGATTGTGATGGATATGTGTGAGACGTATGGTCTTTCATTGCGTGTGTTTGTGAAAGTGAATTTTTAAATTTTGTAGATATATTCCCTGAAGATGTGTTTAATATTTTATGAATATTCCAATATTACCTCTGATCTTTTCTTTAATTGTTATTAATCATTATAAAATAATAAGCTATTGATACAACATCGAATTAAAATTGTAACAAAAAAAAAATAAGAGAAAAAGCATTCTTGTAATAAAACTACCGGATATTAGAATTTAAGTATGAATGATAATATGAGATGAATATTTGTGGTTTTTATCGTACTAATTTCATGAATTCACCGAGAAAGAGAGTTGAAGGTTTGTTAAAAATAAGTTTAGCTGTAATGTGTACTTTTTAAGAACGTTTGTTTTTAGTTTTATTTTTAATAACAATAATTCTACGACAAAAAAATTATTTATTCATTACTTATTCCTTTTTTAACATGATTTTTTTAAAATTTATTAAAGTAAACTGGAAATTTGCGAAAAATTGCAGCTTCCATCTGCATATGGCAGCTTCCACCTGCATTTATAAAACGCATTTTTAAAAGAAAGTCTTGAAGACTTTCATAGAAACGACGACGACGTAGAAGATAATACGATGTTAAGTTGCTTTTTTTTGAAATTTTAATTTGGGTAATCAATTGCACATTTGAATTTTTTAAAAAAGCAGACTATATATAAATTATACAGAATAACTAATGTGAGTGCATTTTAATTTCATTGCATTAATGAATTATATTGATTGTTCCTGTGTATGCACATATTCAAATGATAAATTTCATTCCCTACCATGAAATTCATTATTTCCTTAAGTCTGTATCTTATTCTTTTCAAATGCACATAAAAACTTACAACTAACATGTATATACTAACAATATGCAAAGGTGTTGTACATGTGAATTGCAAATAAGTAACTCCAATTTTTAACATAGCTGGCAAAATTTTGATAACATATTACCTTCCGATTCAGATTTTTTTTTAAATAAATTATTGTTTCTGTACGTCACAGCTTTTTGACGTTTTTGTTATTTAAACTTTTTTTTAACTTTGAAAACACTTGTTTGGAATATCTTTTGGGAATTTGATATTAGAATTATGAATCTGAAAATGCAATTTTTGTATCATAAGCATGAGAAACATCAGTAATGATTTTTTTCTTGTTTGTTATTTATATTTGAAATATACATAGTATTCAAAAATAGTTAGATTAAAATATTGATATACTTTATTAAATATTTGATTTTATTTCCATAAAATAATATTTTGGGTTTGTGTATTTAGTCTTTGGGTTTATATTTGAATCTATTTAGAATGTTTTCCAAAATAAGTGTTTTAAATGTGTTTATTGAACATACAACTGAGAAATACAAAGATTAATTTTTATCCTGTAACAATTGTCCCATCAATTAAATCCTACTTTAATTATTAGGACAAACAATATCTCGTTTGTATGAGCAAAACATACACAATATGGAACTCTTAGCATGTTCTTATTAAGTTAGTTATATCACTTAGATTCAACCTTAATTCCTATTATCTTCAAAAACTCAATTACGGCATGTTTTTCATTTATAGAATTGGACTCATTATGGTATCCGGTACGTTGGGAACCATGATTTTGTAAAAGCGCATAAAGGATAATATTTATATTTAATGTCAGATTAGAATACGAGTATAAAATTGTTTTAAGAATATTATTACATTAAAAAAATATTTAAATGCAATATTCTGGCATAGAATAATCTTTTTTCAAACATTCTCCATTTAGAGAAAATGATTCTATAATAATAATGTTTTACCTGTATATATCTTAGACCTCTATGTACAATGCCTCAACCGAAACATTTGAAACATATAAATTAGAAGTGGGTTTATCCATAGTTTAATACAACAGAGGGAGAAATTTTAAGAAAAAAAAACACCGATAATTATTTTTTGGTGGTAACTCTAAAAATAACGTGAAGTTTTCAAAAGTCCGAATTCAGACCCTCTGAAGAAGTCTTTACTTTATATAAGCAAAATATTATTATTATAGAAAAATTTTCATATAAGAACGTTATGAAAATAGGTCATTCTAAGTTAATTTTTTGACAAAATGTTGCATTTAAATAATTTTTTTTATAGTTATAATATTCTTATATATATATGTTTAAATTTTTGAGAATTGGATATTTTCCGATTTACTTACCAAGTTGCAATGGGGGGAAGGTTGGCGCCATCAAACTAGTTTAACCCCACTTATCGGTCCTATGTCCGAGGTTACACTTGGATATTTATAAATTTTTATTTTATAGTTTTTTTAATTTTGTTTGAAAACGTTGGAATTTTATCTTCTATATTCGCCATTGATATTTTGAAATGGGATTTAATGTTATAATATTCATATTCATATAATTTTAATTTTTAATTGATTATAAGTTGTGATTAAATTATATATATATATATATATATATATATATATATATAACAGTCTTATGCATGTATTTTAATCTAGGTGACAGTAAATATCATGAAACTCTTCCATTTAAGTGCTTGTTTTAAAATCACGGTTCCGAACGTAGTCAGATACTTTAAAATATAACCTAAAAGAAGTTATAATTATTGACTAAATGCCAAATAGGATAAAAAAGTAACTTAAAAATACATTTATAAAACTGTCAACTTTACTCTTGAATTATTAAAAAGGATTTGAGAACGTTTGTCGAATCTTAAGAAAAATTATTGAAACGTATGTAACAGAAATTTACTTTCAATAATCCAAATGTACTGAAATGAGTAAGAAAAAGTAAATGTTTTATTTGCTAAAAGTCACCAATCAAAGTTCATTTATGCAAAAGAAATTTATGAACCCAAATACAATAAAATAGGTTGTGCACATGAGTAATAAAAAAGGTTTTAAATTATAGCGACAAGAAAGAATAAAATATCATATTAAGTGTATTTCAACAGAATTACCAAAAATACACTGAAAGGAATTTTGAACTCGGTTTCTGAGCCAGTTGGCTTACGATAAGCTTATAATTACACCTAGGTAAAATATACCAGTTTTAAAATAAAAGACATACCTAAAGGTCTATCTTAAAAAGTGTATATGATTACAGTTATTTTTTATAGTATTACTAATTTATTAAACTATTATAATGCTTTCAAGTGGGAGAGTTTAATATTATAATGTTCCCAATAAATTAAGAATACGTTGCATTTATGTAATTTTCCAGAAAGTGAACATACTAAAGGTCCATTATCAAAATTTAAATAATTGAATTCAATCTATTGTTATATAGGCATTTAAATTTTCATTTTAAAAGAAATGCCGCAGACATTTGACCACTCGGAATTTTTTTTCAGTAATTGTTACGTCTACTTTTAAAATAATTGTTTCCTTTTAGAAATGAAATTTTTGTTACAGTTCTGGAATCTTAACAATAAAATTAAACTAATATTTATACGTATTATATTAACCCGCGGTCACTCGCGCCTGTTTTTCTACCTTGACTGTTAGAAAACCCCCAAACATTTCCCCGTGTATTTAATTAAAAAAAATAAAAATTAAGTCATTATGATACATATTTATAAAGTACAAGATGTGTTTTGTATTATACAAATAAAATTATTTAATTTATGGCACAAAAGGACAAAAAATTAATTTAAAAAAACATCAAAATTTTCATTTTAAAACACATAATTTTATATTTTTCATAAACCAGTATATAAAACGTATATCCCATAAAAATATATTTTATAATTAATGAGATAAAGATAGTAGAAAGTAGAAAAATAATTTTTTAATCTTTTTCAAACTTTCAAGCAGACTGAAACAAATGCTCAACTTTTCGCGGGAGTTCTCAGCCCCCCGATAAATTTTTTTCAAGGTCATTACATTCAACCCTTTAAAAGGGGGAGCATCACGCCTGGTTCAAGACCTTAAATGTGCGCTACAAAAAAAATCTTTTCTGCACATTTTTTTTTAGAAATCGGGGAGGTTTTTTCTTGTTGCGGGGGAAGAACACCCGCGTGGTCGAGGGGAAGTGAAAGTTAAAATTTTAAAAAAGTTTTTTTTTTTCTTTGTAAGTACAAAATTGTTTGAAGCATTCAAATATATCAACAGTAGTAGATTCCAATTTTGATATGCAAATAATATTGAGAAATAAATATTTCAAATCACAATTGAGGTACGTTTCTATAATTTTTGAATGGTTTTACGTGACAAAACACGACATCAAGTACAGGATTAATCAAAGGCCTTTATTATAAAGAACAATATCATTGTACTCAAATTTATTTTTTTCATTATAACTCTGATGTTATAATGAGTATTTGATACCAGCATAACATTACACTCATTATAACTCAGATGTCATTACGGATAATTATGATATCTAAATTATATCTAGATTTTAAACACTTTCCCATTACAACCTTAATACTATCATAATTCTGATATTTATTTCCTTTCCTTTTGTTTTTTGTACTAAGATAAATATTAATACAACAGGATAAGAATATATGAATAGATTTGGAGTTATTATTGTGCAATATATAGAATATTTGCACTCACGAAAGTTATATTATAAATAATATGTTTTCTGATTTGTATAATGGTTTTTTTGTAAAAATGCTTTGAATTTTTCTTAATAAATATTACTAATTCTAATTTAAATATTTGATGAAGAAATCAAAATGAAAATGAAGGTATAGTTTTAAACTTAATTTAAACTTCCATCATCGTTTATTATTTAAATATGATTTTTTAATTTATATATTATAAATACTGAGTAAATGTGAAAATTATATGAACTAAGTATGATTTATTTTTAAGGTATACGACTACGTTCGGAACCGTGATTTTAAAAAGCGCATAAATGAATAATTTTATTGATATTTAGTGTCGCTTAGATTAGAATACATGTATAAAATTGTTTTAACGACATTTTGAAAAAAAAAATTTTTTAAAAACAGTTTTTTTGGCAAAAAATTAATTGAATAACTTTTTTTCCCAAATGTTCTCCTTTTGAAAAATGCTTCTATTATAATAATTTTTTTTATTACAGGGGCCCCTGAATTTTTTGAAAAATTAAATTATTTTCAAGTCACCACCTTTTAAATATGGTTTTTTTCTTAAAAGCCCCCTCTGTTGTAAAAATTGGAAAACCCCATTTCAAATTTTTAAACTTCGGGCCTTTGGGGCAAATAATAGGGAAAAATTTATTAGAATAGATGCTTTTTTCCAAAAAGGGAAACGGGGAAAACAAATTATTCTAATTTAAATTTTTTTCCCAAATATTTATTTAAAAAATTTTTTTTGTCAAAATTCCTTATATAAAACTATTTTATCTTTACCCCCAACCTAAGGACAAAAAATATAAAAATCCTTTTTCCCTTTTTAAAATAAAGGTTCCGGGGTCTATGAAAATTTAAAAGGTTTTTAAATATAATAAATGCGATGCATAGTTAAATGTTGAAAGGAAGCTTGGTATGTGGTATATTTTTTTTCCTTTTTATATATATATATATATTAAGAAGAAACTGAAGTTCAAAAAACCCAATTACATTTACACCCCTTCCAAAAAAAGTTAAAAAGAAGATGTAAAATGAAAAAAAAACAAAAAACGTTTTGATTGAAAAAATTTTGGGGGAAGTAGAATATAAATAAATAAATAAATAAAAATGCTTATATATAAAAACGTAATTTTTTTAAATCTGTATGTTTAAGAAATTTTCTTTAGAATAACATATTTCAAGCGCAAATATTCAACATAAACATATAAAACATCGAGGTATATATAAGATAATTTTTCTTTCTTCTTTCAAGTAGGTTGAATTTTGGCAGGCAAGCCATTGCAGACACATCAAGTTCTAAAGAAAAACCATTTCCGGGGGACCATCTAGCCTGCCCACTAACACAGTGTTTTTCAAAATTGGGGGGTTTAAATCGGGGGCCGGCATATTGAAAAAAAGGTTTAAAAATAATTTTTTTGGGAAAGAAATAAAACAAAATGCTTTTGAAAAAAAAAAAAAATACATATTTACACTGATATTTTATATATATATCTGGTTTCAACTTTCAAAGATTCCCCAAAAAGTTCATTAGTATCTTTTATCCCAAACCAAATAAAAAAAAATTTTTTTTTGGGTTTTCAATCCCCCGATGAGATTTTTTTTTACGTTTTTTTAAAAAAGATACTTCTTTTTTATTATAATATTTTACCTTCAAACTTCGGATGTTTTAAACCCTCTCTTTTCTTTTTTGGAAACTTGTAAATAATATTTTTCTTTGCTTTTTTCCCTTTTTTTGGGTTTTTTAAAAAATTAAAAAACCAAATACATTTTAAATTATTTCAAAAGTAATTTTATGAGTATTCTAAACATAAACAAAAGAAAAATTTTAAAATTTTTTCTAGAACTGACATCGATGTTTTTTACAAACACATTTTAAGGGGGGTCGCATGGGGCGCTGAATCCTCCAGGCTCACGAATTTTTAATTCTGAAATGTTTTTTTCGTTAACAACCCTTTACAGTATTCTCCTTTAGTAGAAGCTTAATGGGCAAAAAAA
>BMAV01018333.1:39227-124029 GCA_019973955.1 Trichonephila inaurata madagascariensis | reverse complement strand
AAAGATTATATCTTTCCCATGCTCCACTGGTCATTCTTTACAGACTTGACCATGATGTACCCCAGCATGATACCATTCAAAGATGAATGTTTACAATGATAACACTGTTATGAATACTTTATGATGTCTGAAATGAATTAGTGTGAATATTCTACGTGACTAACCAATGATATACTAAGTCACGATTTAATAAATCAATGTGATTATATATATTGATTGTCCAAAACTACTGAGCTAGATAAGTCAAGTAAAGTAGAACTTGTCTCTGCATGTCAATTAGTATTTAAAATGATGATGACATAATTTCTTTACAATTTGTTGATTGTCTAAGTCAGACATTAAGAATCGAAAGAGAATAGAAGTCATATACATAATTATTTGGAAAGTGTTGACTTCAACAAATTAATAGCCAATAAGATCCTTGTGAATAGTGTGATAAATGTACCTTTCAACCAAATATTGTGACAAGGAATTATATGCAAATGTTACAGTAATTTAAAAAAAGTAGAGAAAAACACTACTGTATTGTAGATCTTGCATAAACTGACTGCCCAAGGGCTGGAACGGAGTGGTAAGCAAATAGAACAAGCCTACTTCATTGATTTATGTATATAATTCTTACAGAGTTACATAGCTTTAAATAATACGCGCCTGCATACATAATTAAAAGACATTAAAACAAAGAATATAATACTCCATTAAATCAATTATTTCTCAAGGTTCAGTATAATTTATGTCAAAATATATTTTTTTCTTATTTTTGGAAAACCTTACTTTACTATTCATCATATCGGTCTATTTAACAATGTGTGTACTTAAGAAGTGCAATATTCCAATACAATTTTTATTTTTGCTATAAACTATGATACTTTCTAACCATATCTTTTTAACCCATTCACCGCCATGTACGAGATATCTCGTAGTAAGCGTGTGTGCCAAAACTTCCAGGTACGAGATATCTCGTGGTAAGCGTGTGTGCCAAAACTTCCAGCTACGAGATATCTCGTAGTATGGCCTACAATTTTAGATTGATTACATATCTGATCTGATTTACAATTTTATCTGATTTGATTGAAACATTTAGATTGTGATTACAATTAGAAACTACTATAAAGGACGAAAGAAAAATTTATGTAGTGCAAAAACATATTGTAATTATCTATTTTTATTCTTAAATTTAGACGATTAGATTGTTACATATAATTTAAATTTTATATATATATATATATATAATATATAATATATATATATATATATATATATATATATATATATATATATATATATATATATATATATATATATATAGAATTTATTCTAAAGATTAAAAAAAATTGTTGCTGTGTATGATAATCTTTAAAGAGCAAGAATCAACGTAAAGTGCTGGGTTGTAAGGAAACACTGGACAAAAATACCTAGTCTCCCTACGTTTTTTTTTTTTTTTTTGTACATATTCAACATGGCTTTATGGGCACTCTTTTCTTTTCTCTGGGAGAAAAATATTCTAAGTAATAAAAATCAGTTGTATATTTGTATTGTAGTTGATGTTTCCCCGTTCCATCGTCCCCGTCAAAAAATGAGAACGTTTCCCCTGAATCGCGACCCCATTTTTATTCCCTCGGTTTATTTGGTTATAGAACATATATGTATTGTACAGGAAAATTTAGAAGTAGAGTAGAGCGATTTTCTAGTACCAATATGGGTAGTTTTCCAGAAGTCTGCTAATTATTACTTGTCAGTTCATTTTTATTACTTTATAACTTCTTGTAACTACCATCGCATTATAGCTTTTTCCAAGTGAGGATTATTATGCCTCTGAATGAAAATCGGACTTAACATTAGACGTCTGACTGTCGCCAGATGAAATTAGGTTACGAACTTGTAAAATCAAACAAAACGAATGAGTGAGTGAGTGAATTTTAACGTCGCACTGTTCAGCTACACGAGCTACACATTGCTTTTGGCGATGGACCAGTTTTTGAACCATGGTCAAGGACGTGGATGACATCTGAGCTGGCACCCCTCCCCTAACTACCACACCCACCAAGGGGAGGACGTTTTCAGCTCCGACGATTTAAAATGCATGCTCCCCTACACGGTGGGTCTTTAGTGGTACTGGACTCGAACTCATGACATGTCAGCCATGATCCGATACTTTGACCAATGGGCTACCGCAACCCCAAGCAAAACAAAAAGAAAATCTTTATATATGAAAAATTTTAGTGAAAAAAAAAAACACAACGAGAGAACTCGTAAGTGGCACTCAGTGCAAGAATCTTATTCAGTGACGAAAGCTGCAAATCATATATATTGTAGTGCTTTTTTTTCAAAACAAATTACTATAAATCTCCTTACAATATTATATCAGTAACTTAATATTATTTTTTTTTATAAAATTTCATGTTTTCTTTAAAATAAAACCTTGGCACTCAGAGGAGAGGACGCTCTAAATTTTCTTGGCAGTAAATGTGTAAATTTTCCTAACTGTAAATGTTTTTATTAAGTAAAAAATACATTTACAATTCAGAAAAAATGCTGTACACCAAAATATTCATGGTAGAAAAATCTGATGATAAATTTCACTTAACGTTTTAAGTAACAATTAGCTTGAGAAAAACCATTAGAAAGTGAAATAATACCAGCTATGGATGATCTATATCCTGAATCTTTGGATTAAACTATGGCTTGGTTATATCAATAGTATTACGTGTTCTGGGTCAAATCATTAACATACAAGTTTGATCAAAAATTGATCTCAAAACCGGAGAGATTTGTTTTTCATTGCATATTCTGCAAGTTTGAACTAAGAAAAATTTATCAATTTGTGATGGTTATTAGCATTGAGAAGGCGATTTCAAAAGTGTTACCATAAGTTTTTTTAGAAGACCAGACAACTAATTATATTTCATCTTGAATGACATTGTCTTTTACATCTTGTTTTCCGTTCATTCTGGAATTTATCGTATTTAATCCAAAAGGCCCACCATACTATTGATGCTAGGCTGTGGAATTATGTATATCTAAACGCTAAAATGCATACGTAACTTAAGTGTAATTTCTAGTGATGTTTTATAACTAACCACATTATTAAATATTTGCTCATTTCTCTTTTCGATTGGGAAGCTGAAAAAAGCTGTTAAATATGGATTGTTTATGTTAAATTATGACACTGCTCAATATTGATGACCAGTGTGCAATAAATTGTCTTATACCATGTATTATTGAACACATATTAAAAGTTAATAAGAAAATTCCCATGAAAACTATTTTAATCTAAGCTACATTTCTCCTTACAATTTGTTACAGTAACCAATAGAGGCATAACAAGGATAATGGTGGTCCCAAGCCCGACAATCCACTTATCAGAAAGAAAATTCGCATCATTGTCTCATATAGGGTGTGACGGGCTCACGCTTCTTTTCATTAACATGTCCTTTGGGTTTATTGGGGCCAGAATTAATGGCAACTGCCCGGCTAGCTCAGTCGGTAAAGCACGAGACTCTTAATGTCGGGGTCGGAGGTTCGAGCCCCACGTTGGGCGCGTTTGTAAGGGCTCCCCCCTCGGGTGCCCCTCTCCTTGATTATCAGCGTGAGCTGGAGGTGTAGGAATAAATGAAGAACTAGAAGCTGCCATGATCTTAATATGACTTTATTAAGACCTTAAACTTAAACCTCTAACAGATTAGATAATAATATGATATGTGAGAGAATCTACGGTGGCAAAACACGCAATATATATAATACCGAAATAGCGTAACCCGGACCACTATCAATAACTAACTCGCATAAGCTTGAAGGAGGAAGGTTCGTTCAGGCTACCTTCCGTTCCGAACGCGAGTACTTAACCCATCACGACAAAACGACAGTCTTCGCGTGATGTTGGTGCTAGTTCATGTAGATATTACACCGTCACATACTCCCCTGCCAGTGTTCCGGCGAATAGGCGAACAAACGATACCATATTCGTAGCGAGCATGTAAGCAGTTGCGTCACTTGGTGGGTTGCGTCATTCGTGCGAGCCGGCTTTGAGAATTGCGTCATGTTGAATGGTTTGATTGCGTCATTTTGTGGGGACGACTTAAAATTGCGTCATTTTGTGGGGACAACTTTGAGAAGTAACGGCTTATTTGCGTCAATGTTTGACGGGTTAGTTGCTTTTTCGGTGGATAGATGACGCCACGACTGTGGCGCGTGAAGTATGCGGTTCCTTTGCACGGCCAGGGTCACCAATGAAGGAAGAAAGGTTCGTTCTGGGTACCTTCCGTTCCGAACGCGAGTACTTAACCCATCACGCCAAAACGAGTCTTCGCTTGATGTTGGTACTAGTTCATATAGATATCACACCGTCACATACTCCCCTGCCAGTGTTTCGGCGAATAGGCGAACAAACGATACCATATTCGTAGCGAGCATGTAAGCAGTTGCGTCACTTGGTGGGTTGCGTCATTCGTGCGAGACGGCTTTGAGAATTGCGTCATGTGTGTGATGGTTTGATTGAGTCATTTGTGTGAGACGACTTTGAGAAGTAACGGCTTATTTGCGTCAATGTTTGACGGCTTAGTTGCTTTTGCGGTGGATAGATGGCGCCACGACTGCGGCGCGTGAAGTACGCGGTTCCTTTGCACGGCCAGGGTCACCAGTGAAGGAAGAAAGGTTCGTTCTGGGTACCTTCCGTTCCGAACGCGAGTACTTAACCCATCACGTCAAAAACGATCGTCTTCGCGTGTGATGTTGGTACTAGTTCATATAGATATCACACCACTGCAAGATCAAATCCAATGCTATCACATATCCGAATATTTAAATAGTCACTCCCACCTTAATGTCGAATGAAGTAGCGATCAATCTGATCCTAGTTGAAGTTGCGGTTCACTGGAGTGCAATGGTATGCAACTTTGACCTAAGGGCTCTCTGTCACGGCTAACTTCTGTTGATTGTCACTTGACCTTTCAAAAACTCTTCACACTTGAATCACGGACTATCATAAAATTCCCCAAATTGCCACCTCGTTTACTCTAAGTTCTGATATTTAAAAGCTTACTAATTTGAATATTTCATTCACGCTTCACTTCTTGGTTTGGTTGGAAAAGAGTTGCCATTAATTCTGTCCCCAAAGAACCCAAAGGACATGTTAATGAAAAGACGCGTGAGCCCGTCACAAGAGTACATAAATCGCTCCATGGAGAGCTTGGTTTGAAATTGGGTCCCGCTCCGGGTGCAATTCAAGGAAGGGTTTTCTTCTGTACTCCAGAAGGGCATCATCAAAGTACCCCACGTATAGTAGATACCATGGCGTGTTGACATATTAGAACATAAACCAATACACTAGCTAGCAAAGGAAGATTGGAAAGTGATCATTATATGCATATAGAGCAGTGCTTCTCAGACTTTCAGTATTTGCATTCCAATATTCAATCATAATTTTCATCGCGCCCCCTTCCATACTGTAACAATGTATTGAATTCAATAATACTATACTTTGACGCTAAGGCTACAATACGACTTTAACTTCTTAAGTGCCTCCGGCGTATATAAACGTCTCACTCAGCCAAAGCGTTAATTTCCCCGGACGTATATATATGTCTTTCTAAAGTACGATCTTTTCTGTGCACTGTCATTCATAAAATTCTTCCGAAGTCTTTGGAATGCAACAAAAGTCCTTGACAGTACTTGCAAAGGATTTAATTGTTTCAGAGAATTTGCTTATTTATTCCTTTTCTCCCCTCCCCCTCCAATACATCACATACACACGCCTGCGTGGAAAACGGTAGCGTTGGGGAGTGAATCAAGTATCTTGTAATCAGCTGTATAAAGGGATTAATTATAAACCATTAAATCATCAATAGAAGTGTTAATTTTTGTACATAACTTTATTTATGACAAGCCCATGGGGTCAATGATAGTTATTAAACTCAGTATTCCTGAATTAATTGTAAAATATAGTGTGCAGTATTGATACATTTCTAAGTGTATTATATCAGTGTAAATGTGTATTTATTTCTTATTAAGCCAGAATGCATTTTGTTTGTTTACTTACAGTAAATTAATAATTTTTTAAATAATCTTTTCTTTTCGACTTTTCAATCAGCATTTGAGAAACGCTGATATAGAGTGTAATTAAAATTTTCGGAAGTAAATTCTGGTATAAAAACATAAATAGAGCGTTGCATATTCCATTGTATTGTCTTAACGATGTAAATGTTTTACAGTTAACGAACAGATTCCACTAAATTCAGAAACAGACACTAAAAATACATTACTTACCATAAAACTCGGCGTATAATGCGCATCTATACTTTCTAGCTGTGTTTTTTAATTTTTAGGTATATTCACCGTCATTATTAGGCATCCCTTTTTTTATGTAGAAACCTAAAAGGTGCATATGAAATGCTTTTAAGTTTTGAAGTAATTTATTTGGAGTATTATCTTAGGCGTTTGAAAAAATATATATATTTCAAGAACTACTATTCTTTAAGTTCATAAGGTGCATCTCTCTCTCATTTCTTTTTAATAAACAGAACTTCGATCTATGTAGAAGTCTACTTTTATTTATGGTCATCTCTTTTTATTTTTAAAGCTATCAATTTTATACCTCGTGTATAACGCTCACCCGTAAATTCGGCCTTATTTTTTGTTAAGAGGACACAGTACGATTCAATTGACAAAAATCGGTCAAAAAATTCAAATCTAATTTTTTTAGCCTAAATTATTCTTTATATACTTTTCTCCCATAACCTCACAAAATTTGAAAACTCTAAATATAAAAACGCAGAATTTGTATTTAATTTTATTTTTATTCACATCCCCATGGGCCCCAAAACTTTAAACACTTATCTCAGAAAAGGGAAAATAACTAGTTTTCTTCATTTAAAAAAAGCTGAGGCATTTTTCTTTTCCTAATGCTTTTATTTTTTTTCCCCTTTTTTAATAATAATGTAAAAAAAAGTTGGTATGCATTTTTGAATCAAAGCAATACTTATTTTTAAAAAAAAATTTAAGTTAGACTTTGCAAATTTTTAAAGGGAATTTTCGATAAGGATTCATAAAAGAAGTATTGTACAAATATCAATCGTGTTATCGCAACACCCATACCAACTTTTGTTAAACATAGTTAAACGTACTTGTAAATGAAATTTCATGCGTGTACGTACATTTTTGTAGGAGGAGTAGCATTTTAAAATCATTTCACAAATTTTAAGTTTTTCCTTAAAAAATTAAATGGCTAACTTTTTATGAAATTTTGAGTACAAAATCTGTTTTATATAATATACACACATAGGAGGCAACCAAAAAAATTTCGAAAATCCTTAAATTAAATTTTTTTGTTTAAATCGTAACATGTCCCCTTAAAAGTGCGCGTTGTACGCGAATTTTACGGTAATGAAATAAATGAAAAAAAAATTATATCCAATGCCTGAAATCTATTCCCAACTGCTGTCCTATATTAATTATTATACACTGAAAATTATCAGTAAGATTATAGTTTGGTAGTGTTTCACATTTTTTTTTGTGTGAAACATTATCTTAATAATTACTTCAATGAGTAGATTAGCAACAACAAGATTTGTATAGTCTTATCGAATATGAATTCATATATGTTTATCTTACATGAATCTTTTTTTTTATTTCATGATATTTCACAGACATATGAAATTATTATACAAATATGCATAAATGTATGACTGTACATAACTGTATACTCATAAAATGTTATTTAATCACCTAATAAAAATCATGTCTTAATGTTGATAATAGAAGGACCCTATCTATCCGAAAATCATCAAATGAAGAGGCTAAATTGCTTAATTTAGTCCTAAGAAATTGTTTTCAAAATAGTGAAAAAAAGTTTAATACAGTGTCCTTATAAAAAAAAGTAAATGCGTTTTTTCTTATGGCATATTTTTAAGCTAATAGGCGTAATCTTCTTTAAAACCTCTAATAATTCTGATTCAAGACAAAACGTGACAGATAAAAAAAAGACAAATTAGTGTCGAAAGAAAAGCATATTTTTTTCCAGATCGAGAAATTTGGACGGAAAATTTACTGAAGAACTTTTTATCTTTAAAATATAAAAGTGTATTTTGATTATGCGAGGTTTTTAGTTGGTTTGGCTTTCAGTTTATAAGAGTTAAAAAAAAAAACTTTCTTTAAGGCTACACAGTATATATACCCTACAAATCTCAAATATACCAAAAAATGTTTGTTTTCTTTTGCATTTTCTTGTGGTCTATATCATTGTGCAGCTTGTCACCACAAATTTCAGATCTGATAACAGATTAGTTTTTAATATATTTAAAACTTTCTGTGTTTAGTTTTTGGTTTCGTTTTCCTTTTAAAGCATTTTTTCTCTCTTAAATAGAAGTAATTAAAAATATTTCTGAGTACAATGAACTCTTTCGTGTGAAATGTAGTTATTAATTTAAATTTTCATTACTAAAATCATTTCTGCTTGATTATGTTTTGAGTTCTCATAGTTACTTAATTAAGATTGTTTTCAAGGCTAATATTTTTTAAAAATAGTTTATATAACTTAGAAGCAATATCATGATTTTTTTCCCTGTTGAGAAATGCCGTGGATAAAACGTTCTCAGATTGCTATGAGAAACAATATTTCGAAGGGATGGAATTCTACTGAAAATGATAAATCTAAAAACGCCCTCAGTTAATTCTATAATTAGACTTCCCCTAATACAAGTATTCTGAATACAAGTATTATGCGTGCAGATAAAACTGAATATTTCTATCATGTACCAAACTCCATTATAGCAAACATAGTATAGTTCTATATTATAGAGTATTTTAAATTCGTTCAAAAAATACTCAAACTTGCTAAAATGCCCAAATTTAAAACCGAAAAAAATTAAATTTATTTGCAAACCTGGTGATTTTCAGCTTAAGTTAGTAGCAGTACTAATGTGATATAAATGATTTGCGCTTCAAAACTTTTGTGAAAATATTTGGTTAAGATTAAACTGAATAACATGTTGTAACAAATGCTATCAATATTATGCAAAAATCTATTTTGAATTAGAAAAAGTTTTTAGTCAAATTTAATAAACGTAGTGTTTTAATGTTGAACACATACATTGGGAAATAGCATATTAAAAAATTAGAGCTTTACGAACATTATATAAAAGTTTTTGTGTTTTATGTCTTTACAAACTTTAAATACATTTTGCTCATACTTTTAATTTTGAAGATGTAACTGTTTGCTAAGCCCTAAGTCTTTTTTTTCTGTTTAAGATAGAATTTTGAATTTTTTTATGTACTGCCAAACGTATGCTCTATAAAAGTTAGTTGCATGAATTTAAGTCTGAGATTTCTAGTTATTTTTTTTTAAATGCTAAAGTTAATATTTTTTAAAAATTCGTGTTCTTTCTAAGTTTAACTGAAAAAATAATCATGAAAAATTAACAAGGGAACAGATTTTCAAATAAATACTAACTTTTGCTTACAATAGTCCAAGAAATATAAATCACTTAAAATGACTCTAAAATATTATAAAAATTGAACATTTTATAAAAGTTTGAAAAAACTTGAAAAAATTCCTAATTTTTAAAAATTGTGAGATGATGGCTGGTCAAATTGACTTTTTACTTAAAGAACAAGCATAATAATATAATCTAAATATAAAACATAAATTATTTTTATTGTTAATGTCTCCATTTTTTTCTTTTTTTTTTGAAAAAGGTACTGTGTAGCCTTAAGAAAAAAATGTAAGCTAGCTTATTTTGAACGTAACAGCACAAAAATAATACTGGTATTAATGAAAAACGCAAATTGATTATAGTTAGCAATAAATTTCAGAAGAACATTACGTTATGCTATGTTGATAAGATTAAGTGAAATGAAAAATTCTCCAAATTGAGCTACGAAACTTTCTTTAAATGCTTTGTTGCATGTAATTGCATTATTTAGGCTTAAACATATTTATTCCTAACTGCGTGTTCAAAATGTTTTCTTTAGGTCTAACGATAGCTATTTTTAAAGGAGCTCGTAATATAGATCTTCGACCGATTTAAGTACACGCCATCTCAACTGCAATTCTCTATCCAGAATCCAGTTCCAATACATATGAGGACTTTGAGAAGAGTTTGATTTAATTTGCAATACCCATATTGTTTTGTACCACAAAGTTTGGAAAGAATAGAGAATCGTATATACCCACGACACTATTCGTAAATCACTCGCAATCTTAATTACGGGCTACCACAGTCTCCAAAATTTGAATAAAGATATAAGCAACTCACCTTGATGCAGAGTTAAAACCCTTTATAAAAACTGGTAACATACGCCGTTCCTTTTTCGTTTCTGTGGTCCTGGTCGAAGAACATCTTTCATGTATGCAAGGTTTACTCATATACTTAAGGTTTATTGATTAGTTTTGTCGTTCAAAGTCGTCTGAGATGAAACTATATTTTTTTTAGAAATAAAGAAAAGAACAAAGACATATTGGTAAAAAATCAAAGGTCTCATTTCTACGATAAGTTTGAATTAATTTATAAAATCCTTTTTAATTATCCAATAAGTCACAAGTAACTTTAAGGCTTGATATCTTCACTATTGTTTTAATATGCTAAGGCAGGGGGGGATAAATAGCTGCCCGCAAACAGTGTTTTTTACGACCCTTCCAAGACAGTTAGAAGAAGTGATGCGGAGATAGCTATAGATGATATGAAAACACAGTAAATAAATTAACCCTTTCGCTGCGTAGTTATTTTATCAAAGAAGGTTCAAAAATTGCTTATGATTTTGTTACGTATTTCATATCTACATATTAAATCTATATTTTAGAGTTAGAATATAAAAAAAAAATTGTCAAAGAGTTTTTATTTTAAAATGCAGAATTAGATCATACAACTTAAAAACATAAATGAAAACATAAACAGGAACAGCACGGGTTGCACGGCTAAATAGTCGGAAAAAAATGCATAACCCCGGAATTCGTGGGTTGCGCAATTTTTGCTACATCTATGACGGGGCTTTATCACGCCTTCTCACTAATCCTCTTAGGAAATCTTTGGGGCCAGAATGGCATTATTTCAATCCAACTCTCTCAAGAAGAAATCGCGATATGCAGATTATAATTAATAGATATATATTGGAGCTTTAGCATTCGCGAGTTAGTAAGATAGAAGTCGGATAGAAGCCAAATAGTAGCTGGATAGTAGAATAGTCGGATAGTAATGGAAGAAGAATAGTAGAAGAATAGAATACAAAAAGAAACCGAAAGCTGAGGTGCTGATCGCCGTGAGATATTGGTAAGAGATTGATTATAGATGAGTAATTACAGATCGGACTTTAGCTTATTAAGGAATCTACAGTAGATAAAGATTGTGAGATTAATTTCTCATAAAGATAGTGAGTAGGATTTCAGGCGTTATTTACTTAGAATTGATAATTGCGCAGTATCACTCCAGATCATATCCCTCTAGTAAAACTTGTGTTGCGCTGATCAATATATATTTAGACAATAATAATTTAGATGTATTATGGAGAATTTGAGTGATCATTCATTTATTCCTACAAATCTAGGTCGCGTGGAAGAGGAGATGATACCCCCGGGCAGCTGGGTATGACACATCTACGTTGCCCATGGAAATCGTGGGATGCGCAGCGAAAGGGTTAAATAAAACTGTAATTATTTTATTGAACTTATATTTATTGATCTTTATGGTACAATTTATACCTTAGAGTTGCAAAGTTAAGTAAAGAATGCAACCATTTTCAAAAGGTGCCGACCTTTAGCTATCCTCCACTTCTTCAATGTGGTTCTCAAGCAAAAAATATCGTCCACCCCTGTGTTAAGAAATTGAATTGCTGTGTTAAATTGCTTAAATTTGCTTAATTTTTATACTTTTTCTCCCTTTTTACATGCATACGTAATCGTTTTGCCTAAGGTTTCCTTCACTTAAACATGAAATTCTCAAACACTTTTCTTTTCTTTTTGCTTCACAGTATTGAACATTTCTATTCTTCATACATGATAAAAAAAAAGAACGCTCCAATTTTAGGCAAGATGTATGTGAAAGACAGCAAAAATTACGTTCCCAAAACCAGTTGAAAACTAAGGCTAAATAAAGAAGTTTCGATGAAAGCTGTAGCACTACCATTGTATTCACATTGATCTTAAAAAGGAGAGCATTAACTGCTATTTAATCATTTGACCCTGTGGAGTCCAGCGTATTAAAATAAAATTTAAAATCGTTATTATTAAAGTACTTTCAAGTAGTCTTAGAAAACTTTTTCTAAAACATAGTTAGATACAAATATAACTTCTGCTGCATACCTTTTGAGGGAATTTGGTATTGCCCCTGAAATGCTTGGTCCATCGTAGAATAAAAGAACTGGATATCTAGGTTGAGGTTAGAAGAACCATAATCGTTCTTTTCCGAACATTACTCATCTCTGTCTGGCTGCCATTTCTTTTTTTAACAAGTAACGTAGCGAAAATAGAATGAAAAGAATATGGAAATAGCGAACAAAGTTCCGAAAAGAACAGAGAGACGTTTATCGTCCTATTTCGATGTAAATGTTATAAATGCTCTTGTTGCTTTTTTTTTTTCATTCTTTTTGTGTTGTATTTCATGTATTTCTTTTCTTTCTTTCTTGTCTAAATGATATTCGTTAGAGAAAATGACCAAATCGATTCAAAAAACAGTTTGAAACATTCTTGGACGTGATTCTAGTTTCCTCTTTAATGTTTTTATCTTCTTTTTTTTTTTTGCTGTTACTTTGTAAAACTTTTTTTTTCTTCACATTTTGCCTCTTGTTGGCACAAACTGAATTTAATACCGTAAAATATTAATTGATATACATTTTCACCTTCATTAAAAAGAAAAATGATTTTTTCCACTTCATCAATTAATGAAAATTTTAAATCTCTTTTAATATAAATATTATTAAATATCTTTCTTAAGAAATTCATATAATGATTTGGAAAAAGTAAAAACTTATGAGTAATTTAAGTAATATCCCTTCTCTTCAATATAATATTTTCAAATATTATTTACTTCCACAGACAGGAATTTTACACGATGAAACTCAATTTATGAAAGTTGAGAAAAATTAAATAATTTGTGCAATTAAATGGTTTATTTTGATTAACATTTGTCACAGAAAAAGGATTAATTGAAGTGAAAGAGAATCAGGACACCAGCATAGTATAAATATAATCAGACTTTAAAAGTGTATTTAATAACATAAAATTAAGTTGATACATACTGGTGCGCAAACGATAAAGAACAAACACATTATTCGATATTTTTAAAAACTACTGGACCATTTTTAATGGAAATCAGTAGACATAACTAAGAAAATATGCTTTTCCTAATTATCCAATTTCTAATTCGATCTCTCTGTTTATTTTATGCAAATTAAGAAAACTGATAAGACAGGTACTTCAAACACTATTCTCTGTGGTTTTAGTTTTGCCTGTGTTTCTGAAGGCTTTAGATTATTTATTAAAATTTTGAAAATAATGGCACAAAGATAACGTCTTGGTGGTTAATCTCAAAGGAGAGTTGATGGCAAATTGGATGTTAGGGAAATTCCAAGCGAGGATAGCAAACAGCTCGATGTGACCCAAAATGTGGTTTCAGAAGGAGATACCAGTTTCTGAAGACCAGAAAAATAACAGAAAACCAGTTGCATGGCTCTCAAAAGCCATCGTTAGCCAGGATGGCCAATATTTAGCTTTAACTGCTAGACGCAACAGGAGGATGACAAGATACCCAACTCGCAAATGAGCTATTTATTACTTCTGGGGCTACAGTTTCGAGGTATATTGTTTAACACGAATACTTAATGAGGCAGGATTTTATTCCAAAAGACAAATGGTATACATCCCACTCACTTCAGGTCTCAGAAGAACTCACCTGATATGGTGCAAACAACATTATTATGGATAATGGATCTATATTATTTCCATTTATGAGTAGAAATTCACTCTGAATATAGACTCTCTAAGTGTTCACATATTAAGAGAAACAGGGACCCAAGATCATCATGGTAGTGGCCCACAGTGGAGAAGGGAATGTTATACTAAGGACCAACATAATGTTGGACGGCCTGTGAGAGTTTCACATCTTTCACGCAGACACCTCAACCGAAATATAGGAATTACAGCTCCGTATGAAACATTTTAGAGGGGTACTAGAATCCCATTCATTTCTACCAAAGATAACACTTGTTTCCATATAGTTCAGCTGGTTGACAAATACCTCGAGATCGGGCATATTCTGAGGATGTGTACAGCCAGACCTCTAGATCTGAATCCTATAAAATATATCCGGGATGCTGTTGATAGAGCAATTTCTGCTCGTCTGCCTCCCACTTAGAATTTTTCTCGAGTTATTTGCCATTAAACCTAGAGTTAAGTGCTTAGGAGTTAAAGCTCTGTGTGAAACACTTTAGAGGGATAGCTAGAAACCCCTTCATTTGTATAAAAATCGTTTCCATATGGTTCAGCTGGTCAACAAATACTTCGAGTTTGGGGATATTCTGAGGATGCAGTGACCTGCCAGATCTCCAGATTTGAGTCCTTTAAAATATATCCGAGATGTTCTTGATCTAGTAATTTCTGCTTGTCAGCTCGCTACTTAGAATGTCCCTGGAGTTATTTGCCTTAAAACCTCTGGAGTTAAGTGCCTGTAAAATTATTTGTTGTGATGGATTTCATATATCTCTGAAAATAAAAAGTATTTGTCTAAATACAATTAGAATTTCCCATTAAGTATGTTAAACTTTTATTTTTGTTTCGCCTACTATTCGTCTTGCCATTCATCTCCCCTAGTTAGGAACACACATACAGCATTTGTAAGTTAAATCATTCACAATGTATAGCTTTGGAATGTTTTGATAAATTTCAAGCAAAATAGTGCAAGCAGTAAATATGATTACACATATTCAATGACGCTTCTTGTTTATAAAAAGAATCTGAACTTATTCCAGGTTCTAAAAAATATCTAATATAAATTATATTTATAAAACAGAGATCACCGCTTTATTTTCCAGAAATTAGAATGCTATATCTAACATTTTTAGACACATGCAAAAGCGAAAATTTCAATGAGAAATCTTACCATTCAGCTGTGTGACAAACATCAGATTTGTAAGTACAATATCTTTGTTATGCAAAACCTGCAAAATGTATAGTTACAACTTATTTCTTATAAGACAAGATGCAAGAATTCTAAATATGCACCATTTACATAATAGATTAACTCTACAAATAATATGTAACAAAAAGTTTTTCAAAATTGAATAATCCAGATGATTGACTTTTTTATATATCTATTCATATCACTTCCATATTTGTACAAAAAATTGTAAATGAAGAAGCACAGTTTAAGTCAGTGCTTCTTAAACTTTCAATATTTGCGACCCAATATTCAACCAGAATTTTCATCGCCCCCCATACAAATAACAATGCATTGAATTCGATAATACTATGCTTTGACACTAGAGCTACAAATATGACTTTTTCGTAAGTAACACCGACGTATATAAACGTCTTGCTCCGCCAAAGCGTTAATAGCACCCGACGTATATATACGTCTTTGCGAAGTACAATCTTTTCGTACACCGCTATCCATAAAATTATTCCGAAGGATTTTGAAATACAATAAAAGGACCTTGAAGATGTTTACAAAGGATTTAACTATTTCAGAGGATATCCTTATTTATTCCTTTTCTTCCTACCCCCAATATACATCACATACGCTCACCTAAGCGGAAAACGGTGGCATAAGAGAGCGAATCGCGTAACTTTTAATCGGCATTTAAGGGATTAATTACAAACCGTACAAATTATCGCGATAAGTGTTAATTTTTGTACATAATTTTATGTATGACAAGCCCATGGGGTCACTGGTAATTATCAAACTTGTTCTCTCATAGCTTAGTATTGTTAAATGAATTATAAAATACATTGTGCACAGTACTGATACATTTATAAGTGTATTATATCAGGGCAAATGTTGATTTTATTTTTTATTATGTCAGAATGTATTTTGTTTGTTTACTTTCAGTAAATTAATAATTTTTTTAAATAATTTTTTTATTTTCGATTTTTCAATATACTCGCGCCCTCATTGTAGAATTATTACACCCTCTTAGAAGGGAAGTTTAAGAGACACTTAAGTAATGCTGATTTAAGTTATTAAACGATATTTTGTGACCAGAGAAGAATGAAGAAAAGTCCTTTTCTGCATCATTTTTTAAATCATTGTTGAAATTATCGATCACAAATAGTATATTAACCCAAGGTGTGAGTGTCTGCAATGTATTGAGAGAGTTTATTTCAGACCAAAAACAGAATTCATTCGCAATTAACTACCATTTGTTTGGAATGTATTAAATTAATTCCAGCCTCCATGTTATGTAGACAATCGTGATTCGCCCATAACCAGCGGTAGTTAAATAGTTGCCACAGTTTTAGTCACGATTCAGCAATAAATATTTCTGCCCCAGATTGATAGTAAAATAAGAGTGTAGTTTATATTATTACTCATGCTGACAGGAGGGATTTAACACTTACGATTCTAGACTTGGTCACCTTCACCAGTTTTGATTATGGTTCTTTCTGGTTTAAACTTTCTCCAAAGTGTTGTTTTTGAATAGCAAATGGCTTCCTCGGAGCTTATAATGTAACATTTAAACTCAAATGTTTTAGTTTCAATTCGTAGATTATTAGTTAAATATTTCGAGCAATGAAATTTTAGGTCAAAAATGCCATTTTTTTTAATGTCTTTAGAGAACTTTCCGTAAAATCATTAAGGAAGAAAATAAGTTGATTGGAAAATAAAGAATCGGGTTGGGATTCTTTTGAAAATTCGATTATCATACTCATTTATTTCACTTGATTCTTTTCCTTCTTCCGTAAGAAAGGAAATGAACAATTAAGTAATGAACCAGTTCTCGTTTAAATTCTTTTTTATTGGTATCATTATATTATTTGATAAAAGGACTAACTATAAATTACTGCATGTTATAAATGCTTATGTGTGTGTGTGCTGTTTATATGCAATACATTTTAGAACTGCTTACTGTAAGTAACTGCTTCAATGATTTAAAACATGATTGGTAAAGCTATAGTTACTTATACCACCCAATCGACAATAACATTCGATCGAGGCTGTCGAAATTCAGCGTCGCAAGAGGGGCAAGATTACGTCGGCTTTTAACCGCAGCTTTGAGCATCATACAAGTGATAGAACGATTTCAACCCGTTCCACCCAAATTTTAAGGGAGAACACCCGGGGGGGGGCGGTCCGCAGGTCTTCCAGCACTCATCCCCTACCATCGACCTCTGGAGAAGGCTTTCAACTTGACGAATATTTAGTTTTTTTTTTGTTATTTTTTTTGTTTCCTGTCTTTCTGTCTCTTTTTTTTCTTTTTCGTCTGTTTGGTGCATTTGTATTGGATGATTTTATTATTATTATTTTTTGCATTTGTAAGAAAGTTGGAATATGTATATTCTTTCATCTGTTATACTCCTTGTGTTATTACTATTTTTATTATATTTGCTTCGTAAATTTGTATTACGTTTACAGACATGTATGTATATAGTGCAGTTACCATTAAATTTGTATTTTGTCATTTAACTGTCTTTTAATGTTTATAAAATGTAAACTTCGATTTTTTTTTCCCGATAAAGTCTGGACGCGGGAGTGGTTGTTTCCCGAGGGATCGGTTTGTAGCTCTAAACCCTTTTAGGGTGAGCTCGGTTCCTTTGGACATTCTTCCTCCTCCCACATGCACTATCCAAAGTATCCACTATACAAACATCCATGCCTTCTCCGGGATTCGAACCCAGGCCGTTAGTCTCGGCAATCGACGTCACTAACTTGCTTATGAGGTTTTTAAAAATAGAGAAAAATAACTGAAAATCACAAAATAACAATATTTAATTTTTTTAACTGTCAGAGGGTTTTTTCAATAAGGTGAGATAAAAAAATATATTTTTTTAATTGATTCTAAAAGTCTACTTTTAAAAAAATAAGTTTTTCTTTACGATATGTCACTACAACAATACGCATACAGTTGTTATATATAAAATGTAACATTCGTTTCAATATTTTACACACAGCAATTATTCGCATCTCCTAATAAGCAGAAATATCCATTTGATTTTGAATACCATTTCGAACAATAGTTTGTGCAACATAAAACAGGGGTGAAAAAAGCCAGTACTCAATTATTTTATTATTACTTTTGGAATTTTAACAATACCAACACCAATTACTACTACTTTTCATTTAACATTCTCCTATAATTGCTTTACAATTTCCCAATCCCACTTTTTCAATACCCATTCGACACGTTGATTGACGAGTTAGTGATTATTGAACAATACTCTAAGCACTAATCAGTAAAGGAGGGAAAAAATAACCGATTGCTTCTATTTTCAAAAATGACGATAGATGATATTGTTTCAAAGTGTATTGTCTCGGCCCTACCTTTTTCTGTTACAAAATTCACACCTCCTTGATTTACCTATCCACGGGAAAGACCTTGGCGTTTTCAAGAACAGTTATCAGAGAGTGCAGCTGTCTATGGGTTGATGGGTGAGGTGTGGTCATGGCCAGAAAATAGCACACAGTCCCGCCTCGTCCTCGACAATGGTTAAGGCCATCGCTGTGTGATGAAAGTTACACTTTTAACATTTTGCTTACTGGATTTGAGTAATTGTTGAATCAATTTTTTTAAACAAACGCTATTAACCTTTCTAATAGTTTGTTAAATGTTTAGAAGTAACGAAATTTACCTGTTTTGAAATGGGGTGCAGTTAAAGTCAGGAATCATTGCTATGGGCTAAGTGATAACTACCGTATTTACTTGAATCTAAGCAAAATCTTCCATTCTCTACACGTTTTTGATAAAAGAAAATAATAATAATAATGTAAAATGTTAATAAATATCCAATACTTGAGAATATTTTTTAAGAAAATTGAAGTGAAATAATAAGTTAATTACAGTATATTTTGATTAGTATATTAACAATTTTTAAATACATACATTTTTTTATAATAAATACATATATTTTAAATACATTCATACATGAACCTATAATTACTCTCCCCGTCAGTATTATGTTTCGAAAACGATTCATCACTTACATTTTCACAGCTGACTTCGTAATTGGTGCCGGCGTCACCATTTTCCCACACGCAGTCGTCTTCCGTGCCATCCAATACATTTGCTATCCAACATTTTTTTAAAGAGAATGTATTATAGAAGAATGTAAAAGATATATTAAAGAATATTTACAAGAAAAAATTATGTCATTTTCTTTACGCTAAGGAGTGTATTTGTTTCATCCGTGTCAAACTTTCAGTGGCAGCTACTTTGCTTCCGTTTTTTTCTGCATATAAAATTGCCTCCCTTTTCATACTTATGACATAGTAAACTCGTCTTGATGCTATTGCCGATATCTTTGATGTTTAGATGACTAAAAGAAGACGCGTACAAAAATTTTTTTTTCTAAATACAAGAAGACAACGATGTTTAGAGTGTAGACTAAATACTGGAGATAAAAGCTGCAGAATGATAAAATTATCGATATAAGTGGATAGAATGGACGGTTACATTTTTCCCTTTGGAAGGGGTGGAAACTCAATTTCCCCTATCCAACAAACATTTTGCCTTCGATTCTAAACCTCTTCCGATTTTCAGAGATATAGTGCGGCTTAGATTCGAGTAAATGCGATAAAAGGACTAAATAATTTCAAATGCGAATAAGTCAAATCGGTTAAAGTGGTAATAATATTCAACAAAAAAATACAGTGGCAGCTTCTGGATGATCAAATATAATCGGAAAAAATTACTAAAAATCAAAAATGAAAGTGATTTTTAGAAAATTAAAATAAAGTAATACAGAAAAATTGGGGAGGGAATAGTATTTGCTGCCACAGGTGTCTTGTTACGAACTTGAGGAGGTCATTATTGTCAAATCGGTTGCTCCTGTCCTGGTGTTACTAAAGACACGCCATGTAGAGGAGTTGCTGCATGTCAAACCTGTCGTGACTCAAAATCCTCATGTTGTCATTATTTGGAAGTCAGCAAAATGTCGTGCCAGTTCAGGTGTCGTCCTCGTCGCTTGACCGTTGTTCAAAACAACGGAGACTCTTGGCAAAAGCCTTCGTGCTGATTTTTAGTGCGACATAAAAAAAACACTCACTTACATAAAGGAAATACTTAAAATGAAGAGTGATTGAGGAAAATTAAAAAGTATTCTTATCCCCCATTTAGAAAAAATTTTTTAAAATTCCACCTAGTACAAATATTTTACTGAGTGTTTAATGTAATACATAGAAAAATGAATGAAAATGCGTAACAATTCTTATCGATTTTAATTTATCTTTTTCTTACCGTTTATTATTATTTGTCCAGATTGTGTTGCATTTGCGTTTATAAATCGCTTTAAAAGGAACACATATATATATACAACAGTGGAAGAATATAACATATAACTCAAAATATTATTCTATAAAAATATTTTTTGTGTATAATATACACTGCTGGGGCCACCGTAAATGCAAAACCAAGAAAAACAAGAGATAGCACAACAATATTTATTTTGTAGAAAACATGTTGACCAATTATCAAATGATTAAATTTATAGACTTCCGTGAAGTGTGGTTCCTTCCAGAATCAGTAGTCAGAGTAGCCGCCATTGTTGGAGATCACCGCTGCCACACGCCTCGGCATTGATTCAAAGAGACTTTGAATGTGTTCTTGGGGTACAGCAGACCAAGCAACTTCCACACGATGCCAAAGTTGACCTCGTGTGGCAGCTGGGGGTGTACTCTGGGTCAATCGTTGAGCAACCATGGCCCACATGTTTTCTATCGGTGAAAGATCCGGAGAGCGAGCTGGCCGGGGAAGCAATTCAATCTGGTGATTGACGAAGAACCTTTGGACAATGCGTGCCACGTGTGGTCGCGCATTATCCTGTTGAAATATGGCTGTGGCCAAGCCCTGAAGGTAAGGAAGGACAACTGGCTCCAATACCTCGGAGATGTAGCGCTGTCTGTTTAAAGTACCGGCAATGCGTACTAGAGGAGAGGAGAGTGATATCCAATACCGCCCCATACCATAATATCCGGTGCAGGACCAGTGTGGTGGTGCATAACGCAGCTGTTCAGCATCCTCTCTCCACGGTGTCTCCAGACTCGAATCCGGCCATTGTGGTGTTGCAGATAGAAGCGTGACTCGTCTGTAAAAAACACTTCATTCCATTCTACCGCCAACATCCTTCTTTCATCGCATCATTGGTGGCGGAGACGTCTGCGGTTCTGCGTCAAAGGTAGACCAAGCAATGGACGTCTTGCGGACAGACCACTCTGCTGTAAACGGCGTCGAATGGTACGCTCAGACACTGAATGATGCGTTACAGACACAATGTGCTGTGCTATGGTTCGTGATGTGACTGAGCGATCCGGCACTGCCATGCACACAATTTGCCTGTCCTCACGTGAAGTGGTGCACTGAGGTGGATGCGATCGACCACGTCGGTCCGCTGTACCCTCCTGCATCCAATGGTCACATATCCACATTACAGTTGTTTGGTTTCGTCCAACACGACTACCAATTTGCCTGAAAGATAATCCACAATCTCGGTAGGCCACTATCCTTCCTCTGTCGAACACGGATACTTGATCAAAAGCTGATCGCTGTTTTCTACGAGACATAACTGATCGTTTTTTGAAAAAACCACAAGAAAAGCACAATTGCCGAACTTGAAATCGTCGAAATCTCCAAGCCTTAAATAGCGCTTTGAGGTGGCGTCACAGGCGTGCGTGATGTGTGTCTGTGCTGAAATTCTAATCATTTGCATATCTCACCTCCGCTAATGCATGTTGTAAGTTTCATGTTATTTGCATCCTTCCTTCAGGGTGTTGCATTTACGGTGGCCAGCAGTGTACGTAAACAAAACTTTCAACAAAACTTAAATATTCAGAGATCCCTTGTATCCCCTTAAAACAGCTGAATTTCTATAATCTGTTCGGATGTTTCATTAAACGATAATCACTACATAAAGACAACTCATATTATTTCGAAAATTACCATATTGCTGATTCACTTTCAATCTTATTAACTTTATTATTAGCATTATACATTGACAATGTTGTAATAAAAAATGGATCAGCCCATTTTTTTTTTTATCAGTTCATCGTGATCATTACATGTTTTAAAATTGGATATTATGGCTGGTGATCAATTGGTACATTTTTTTCTTTTATTATTGGATGTAAATTATTTTATATATTTTAAGACTACACAGTACCCTACAAATTTGAAAAACACTGAAAAAATTTTTTTACACTTACTTGGGGCTCATATCATTGGGAAACTTGCCACCAATTATTTCAGATCTGATAACAGATTAGTTTTTAAGATATTTGAAGTTTTCTGAGTTTAGGTTTCATTTTAACCCTTTATCTACCTACGGTACTTATAAATACCACTTCTTTAAAATTACATAGAATAACCGTTTTTACGAATACTCTGATGATACTTAGCAGGAATATTCTTTTAAATCCATTCTTCCAAGATATATGGCAGTATGGGTTCTATGATGAGCATTTTAGCGGGGAAGGCGAATAGTTTTATAGCAGAAATTGCGTTTTCATCTGACGGTGTTTTCAGTGGATTGCGAAGATTGTCATTTTTGTTCCGAAAAAATAGTTAATGTCAAAAGGTAAGTATCTTTTTTTTTGTATGTTAATGAAGACCTTAAAAAACGATTTGACTATTTATTTTAAATGAACAGTATGTATAATTAATTTTACAGTTGAATATCTTTAATTAATTAATTAACTCTAATGGATTAAATTTCCCAAAGTTGAGTATTTTGTTTATATATATCCCCCTAATTTTCAATGTAGTGATTCAAAAAAAAAATATTGCATGACAAAAACTGCAGTAAATCATAATGCTGTAGATAAAGGGTTAAAGCATTTTTCTGCTCTTAAATTGAATTCATTAAAAATATTTTTGAGCACAATCAACTCTTTCAGTGTGAAATGGTTATTAAACTCAATTTTCATTACTAAAATCATTTCTCCTTTATTATGTAGTGAGCTTTTTGAGTTCTCATAATTACTTAATTAGGATTAATTTCAAGGCCAATTTTGGGGATAATAGCCTTTGTTGCTCCGTATGCTACAAAAACTATGACGGTAACTGTAAGGCCATTTTTTTTGATTAAAAAATTAGCATATATAACTTGGAAGCCTTTTCATTAATTTTTTCCTGTTGAGAAAATGCCACGACCAAAACTTTCTCTGGTTGCTATGAAAAACAATATTTGGAAGAGAAGGAATATTACTGAAAATGATATATCTTAAAACCACCCCTTCACTGATACTGCAATAAGGCTTCCGAATACAATTATTCTGACTACCAGTATTTCAGATAAAACTGAATATTTCCATGATGTGACAAACTACACAATATAGTAAACATACATTACTACTATATTATTGTATTTTAGTTCCTTGTTGGGTGACATTAAAACTCTTGCTAAACTTCCTCAATTTAAAACTAAAATTTTTAATTTTATGCACAAACCTGGTGATTTTCAGGCTAAGTTATAATCATTATTATGTTGTACATAAATGTGTTTTGTGTTTCAAAACTTTTGCGAAAGTATTTTGTTAAGATTAGGCTGAATAACCTGTGTTTGTAAAAAACACTATCAATATTACGTAAAAATATTTTTGAATTTAAAAAAAATGTTTTCAGTCATCTGAATTTAAAACCTAAATAATTTTTATTGTTACTGTCTCCAAAAAACCTTTTTTGGAAAAGGGTACTATGTAGCCTTAATAACTGAATGAATGAGTCAGAGTGTGAGATATTAACGACGTTCTATCTTCTTTGCTTAACTTTCTGTACGAAAATTGGTCAACAGGTGTTCATATGTACACAAGTTTGTTTTTAAAATCAAAACACATTAATGTCCCCATCAGAAAATTCACTGATGTGTGTATGAGTATGTGTGCGTGCTCAATGGCTCCTTATTAAAATTTAATATCCTTTGGGAATTTTTAACTTATATTTAAACATAAAGCAGAGAATTTGAAAACACGAAGAGATAAATGTTGAGCTTTGCAGGGTAATTTTTTTTCAAAGAAAAAGCATTCTTAATAATGTTTTGTTGCTAAATTTTTAAATTACAAAAATAAATAATAGTTCATGTATACGTTTTTTAATTAAAAAATATTTTTTAAATACTATGACTTAAGCAAAATTTGAATCACAAGTGGCATTTTGGATGTAAAAAAATTCATTTTGGGAAAATGCATTTAATTAAAGCTGAAAACAGTTGTAAAAATATAGTCTACTGACACAAAAAGACATAAGATTGCTTAAAACTGACAGATTTAATTAATTTTGTTTAATGATAGATAGTTAATTATAATATTTTTTTCAATCAAAAAAATATTTTTGTTGTTTTAAATTTAGTATTTGTGGGCTTCTTTAACAAACTTCTGCGCTAAAAATATTATCAAATGGGCATCATTATGTTTTAAATATAATGGTAAATGCTTTCTTTTCTTATACGAACTTCATGTAGAATTAAATTTTAAGTGCAGCCTTATTTGAAAATTATTCCCAATTTATTTCACAAATACAATTAAGAATATATAAACAAAATTCATAAATTAACTGATGAAATGGTCCGCTTTGATTACTAATTAATTCAAAATAAACTATTAACAATTATTCACTTGTTTTTTAAAATCAATTGTAGATTTGAAAATTGACTTCAGCAACTTTTTAATTTATAATACTTGATTTGAGATAACTATATTATTTGACGCGTTATTGAAAATATAATAACCTTTAAAGCTATGATTCCATTCAATACGATAAAAAAACACTTTCGTTTTTATCCATAAATTATATTAATTGCAGATTTAATCTTCTCCGTATTATATTAAGTTAGAACAAGCGCATTTTTAATAAGATGTCGTGTCATTTCACAATTTTAAACCAGGAAGTTTTCTCAAGAATTTTTCAGTCAGCAAAGCCAGCTCTCTATTGTTGTAATCTAATTAAAAGAAACACATTTCCAGCGTGTGGTAATGAATTACTAAATAACTTCTTAGGAAGTAATAATGAATCCGTTTCTTGATGTGAATGAATTAAATTTCTCTTCTACTACAAATTTCAGTTTAGTATATCGAGTAAATGTAACAGTAAATTTATAATCAGTGTCCAGTATTGTGTGCTTTGACAATTTAGATCAAATTTTCTTTTTATCAGGGCCTTAATATCACACCCCGGGGCTTTAATTTGGGCGTGTAGCACAAACGAGGCGTGGTGTGCACTTTCGGTTTTCCATGGAATACGAAGTTTAAAGTGGGCCTTGAGGTTAAGTAGCCATTGTATGTCATTCCAGGAGATTCCAGACAATTAATTCTTGTACTAAGTTCTGTTTAAAGTTCCGTTTCTACTTCCGTGTGGAATAGTTACGATAGCGGAGTGAAAAAATGATGCTTGATTTTTATGTTTCTTACTAAAACATAAAAATTAGAACTACTGCAAAAAAATTGCTCATAAATTACTGGCTTAAAATGTATGTTTTTCATCGTTGGGGAATATTATTCGCAGACTTGTAAAACTACTTAATATTGTTTCGAAAAGTACACAGGCATTTGTAGGCATTGTTTAAGCATGTGTGATTATTTTTTTGTCAGAAATTATTAATGTTTTTTGTGTACTTTCAATTATTTATATTGACCAATAAATTCCTTGAATGCTCAACTGAGAGAGATTCTACACGATGCGTGATAAAGAAACATTTCATAAGTTCTGCTTATGGTGCGTTGACACAAAAACATGAAAACCATTCTATTTTCCAACAAAGGATTCAATAAAGCTTCGTACTTTTTCAAGAATAAGTGCTTGAATAATGCATTTAATTTCATTTCGAAATAAAATCCATTTTGATTTGAAATAATCATAAGTTATCATTGATGATATGATTTACTAAATGTTTTTGCTCAAAATTTACTTTGCGCATACTGGTAATAGAAATGCCATTAATTTACCTCTTAACTGCGATTAAAAGTTACACGATTCGCGCCCCAGTGCTACCGTTTTTCACATAGACGAGCGTATGTGGTTATGGACGAAAGAAAAGGTACGAATAAGCAAATTCTTCTATTAAATAAGTAAGTCCTTCGCAAACATTGTCAAGGTCCTTTTATTGCATTCCAGGACTTAGGAATAGTTTCACTGATAGCAGCGCAAGGAAAAGAATTGTATTTCGGAAAAGACGTATATATACGTCCGAAACACTTAACGCTCGGGTTGAGAGAGACGGATATATACACCGATGGCAGTTAAGGGGTTAAGTTAAGGGTATTGTGACGACTCAGGTTTCGTCCGCAAATCTGACCTAGGTTCAAATTCAATGTTTTTCGCCAAAATCCTTCATGTTGCTTCAAGTACGATATCAACAAACATTCACTCACTTTCTTAATGATGTTTCCTCATATGAACAGTATAATAAAAAATAATTGGAGAATAAGCCAAATACTAATGTGTAAATATAACACACAAAGAATATATAACCAGCATTATTTTAAGAATTACAGGAATTATTTCTTTCATATAACATTTAAAGAAATTCCATTACAACCAAATAAATAAAACACAAATTGTTCCATTTTAATTAAATCGAACTGTGATCATGTCACAGATGATTTAATTTACATATAAATTTTTTGGAATATTTACAAACCAAGTACAGTAATACCTCGACTTATTCTACCCCGACTTAACGTGAATCTGGAATTACGCTATTTTCAAATCTCGTCGATTATGCTTTTTTCTTATCACTGAAACAGATGGAATCAGTTCCAGAACCTGATGAAATTGGTATTGGGATTGAAGAAGTTGTCGATCTTGCCAGGCAAAAAAATTTAGAAGTAGATAATGATGACGTTCAAGAACTGCTGGATTCTCGCAATCAGGAGCCGACAATTGATAAACTCTTAGAAATGCATGAGCAAGAGCAAGACATTGAAGAACTCTTTAAACCCGGTTCAATCAGAAGGTCGAATGACAATTGGGAATTGGACAGAACGCTCGTTTAATTGAAAAAAGGTTGTGCAAATTTTAGAAAATACAGACTCCAATAAAGAGCGTATTTTTTCACCAAAGCAAGGAAGGAAAAATGATTAGCATACAGCAAAGAAATTTTACCTGGAAAAAAATGCCTGCAGACTACTTTGTTAGATTTTATCAAACTGCTACATCAAAAAACTTCGATTTGGGATTTTGTATTTGTGTTATCTAAAATTTATTGAACATTTTTTCCCTCAATTATAATTTTGTTCGTCTCCGGCCCCAACTAAAAGTAATTTACACGTATTTGTATGATAAATTATACCCCGACTTACGCGAATTCGACTACGCCTTTATCACTTAGTCCCACCTATCGTATATAAGTATGGGTATTACTGTATATTGATTCCTAGAATTTTAAGTGATATTCTTGCAAAGTTCTATCGATATGAAACAATTTCGTTTCTGTAAGAATTATTATTGTATGGAAAAGACATCAATGTATAAATTCAAATTAATAAATGTTGGTTTTAATCGTTTTTGCGTATTTTTTTTATCAACTTTATGTAAAAGGGGGAGGGTCAATGCTTCCTTCAAATGCATAAGAGTATTTTTTTTTAAATATTTTGATGTGGTACTATTGATTTGAGATAGATCCTTTCTGGTGTCTCAGATATTTAAGCAATAAGTGGCACACAAAAATATTGAATGATAGGATACAGACTAACAAAATTTAAGATTGTAACTGAAAAAGAATTACGAGATACAATTTGGCCCTTGCACACACACACATAACTAAAGGCAGCATTTTCTCCATTTTAAAATGGGTGATTATCGTATTTAATTATAGCATCTGCACTTTTATACAGAATGTCAAAATAGAACGTATGTCAAACGCAATCACGTAAATGAAAATGTTTATAAAAAGAGTACTGTCATATCAATTAGCACCAATGGTAAAACTTTATTTTATTTTAGTGTGTCTTGTAATAATATATTACTGTACTTTCTCACGTGTTTTATGTTATTCGGTAAGTATAGTTTCATGCAATAATTTAAACAAACGAAAACAAAAATGCCGGATAAAACTACACATCAAAGCAAATTGCATAGGCACATTGGTCCAAAAACTATACATTTTTATGCATTTTTGTTATGACATTTACTAAAATAAACAGTTACATATTAATATTTCTTCTTAGTGACCTTATGGCCCCGTAAGGGGTAAACAACTACAAAAAAAAGAATTTGTTTTAAAACAGAAAAATATAAGCAGTCTCGATAAAATTCTATATTATATTATATTGAGGTCATAAAACAAAATTGTATCGATATCTACTGACGAATAATAACAAATAATGGATTTAATAGTTATAACAGCAATTTTTGATAATCATTGCTATGAGCTGATTCATTCTTATGTCCTTTGACAAAAAGGCGTGGTCTTTATTATTAGTGAATTAAGAATGAAATTTATAATAAATGTCTTTGCTCATTATTAGTTTAATTCACAAAGCCAGCTTTCCTTCACCCTTACATATCATTAAGGTTGTATATCAGACCCAGTAGCACAATTACCAGATTATATAGAATACTTTTTTTTTATCAGTATAATATTAGGTTGATGTATTGAAAGCAACATAATTGATCATGTTCTCATTATACATTTGAGTAATGTTTGATTATATTAATCAATAAATAATTTAAGTACCTGTTTTTGTTTTGCTTGTGAATTAATTTATATATGTTCAAAGTTATAAACGTTTTCTTCTATTCATTAAATATTTAGTGTTATTCTTTAGTGAATTGTGTAAAAAAAAGAACAAATTTAAATATTTTGAGGTTGAGAATCTTTTATATTCAAAAGTGTAGTTATTCTGTCTGCTTAATGCTTTATGATTTATGTTTTATTTAAGAGGTGCTTGTTTAAATGAAAAAAATGTTCTTAAAATAAATCTTGTATAAATATCTTAATTGTTTGCAAAAGTGAAAACATGAAATAAAATGCTAATGGATTCCTGGTTATTACAATTGATTAATCTTTTCAAATTCTTATCACGTAAAATAATACATAGATAACTAATAAACTCAATGCTTTATATAAAGCATTGCAAAAAGAAGTATTTATGATAAAACTATTAAATCTTTTTAATATATCCTACACAGAAGATACAAGAAATAAATAGTTCAAATGTGTTGATATTGAAAGTAACACAGCTGTAATTAATTCGCATGAAAAGAATAAAATGCAGAAATCATTACTGCGTCTAATACAAAACAAAATATCATTGCAATAATATAAACAATATAAAAATATAACGTCTGTCATTTTCAGTGAAACCAGTTCATCGCATTTGAACCACGCTGTATGAATAGCATCATCTATAAATCGCAAAAAAAAAAAGGAAACTTGTATAGTGTGACAATTTATATATATATATATATAGTTTGCCCCAAAGTGTGCTGACTGAGAAATTGTACACTACATGACAGCGCATCCTAGCACTACTGGTTGATTAATCACTTCAAAGGGAGTCTAAGACGTTCCCAATAAATCGCGAATAATACGATATAATGTTAACGACGCATGCGTCGACTAGACCTCTATTCTCAACAAAAGATTGTTATATGAATGAAAAAAATGTCCTAAACGATACGCAATCTCTCAAAAAAAAAAATCAACTCTTTAGTAATGGCTGAAAACCTTCTACATATATCGCTCAGGAAATCAATTGACAGAGAAAATACTTTTATCTCTAGGAAGAGGGTAGAAAGTGGTCCCTTTTCCCATTAATTTACAAATAACGAAGAACATGGATAAAGGTGATTGCAGATCTGGTCGAATAGGTATTCTTTTTGTCTCAGTCGTCTAGAGCAGTGCCCCGCAACATTTTTATCAACGTTTGTTAATTTTACCGCGGCCCGCTGAGGGGGAGGATGTTGATTGTTTATATTTTAAACTGTTTTGATTTAATAATTTTAATTTAATTGTATTTAATCGTGACTTCTGAATAAAATATAGCTACACCAAAAAATGGATATAAAGTGGTTTAACAAGGAATACAAAGGGATTTTCATAAGTAGCTCAAACCCAAGAAAAGATATAGTAGTTAAAGAAACAATTTCATGTTCCGGCTGGACAGTGTATTTGATCCACGGACGGTACCGGTCCGCGGATAGTTGTTGTAACACTATGTCTTAGACGTGTTCAATGAACTTTTTATCGCCGCGACTGGTCAACATTTGTTAATTTACCGCGGCCCACTGAAGGAATGATGTTGATTTTTATATTTTATGTACCGTTTTAATTTAAATAAAGTTTAATTTAATTGTATTTATCGTGCTCACACAGATAAAATATGTCCACTGACGAAAATGAATATTAAAGTGATTTAACAGGAAATACAAAGTAATTTCATTGAAGTAGCCCAAACCAAAAAATATACCATAGCAAATAAAAGAAAAATAATTTCATGTTTCTTGTGCACACCGGTAGTATTTGATCCACGGACCGGGATTTGGAGATACTGGTCTAGAGATTCAAAGCGCTGATCTCTGGACCCGAAAATAAACAGTTCAAATCATTGAACTCTCGCAAAAAGTGGCCAAGGTAACCATGGGTAATCCTCCTCCAATATCACACAACGAAGAATGTATACTAGCAAACCCGTTCTTCAAATATGACCCTTATTGAAAACATATTGTCATGTCTTTTTAGAAAATGAAAGTTAGTCTCCAGCCTCAACGACTTATGAAATAAGGCTCAGACTTGGAGTCATAAGGTTTTAATGCACCCATATGTGTCATCATAACTTAGTTCGACTCAATGGCTAGACCAGATTATAACATTATTGTGGCCAGATGCAGCAGCTCTGAGTATTGCACTCTGAATGCTATGTATATGTCGCAGGAAACGATGATATTAGGAATTTGATCAAATCCCTAAGGCATATGATCAATTGACGGAGATGTTAAAATAATGTCTCTTCAGATTCACTTCCCTGGTGAAAGTAAGGGATTTTAACAAATTATTGATCTGTTTCAGTGAAATGGGTGTTCAAATGTGGTGCATTATTAAACGTAGAAGTAATATAACAATAGTCAATGAAATACAACTTATCTATTCGAAACTAATTAACAAATAATTAGAAAATCAGGCTGGTATTTTTTATGTGTAACATCTTTCCTCTCGATTGCTGGATATTTGTGGGAGTGATTTCGTGAAACGATCGGAAATGTGTAACAGGAAATCGGGGAAGCGCGCGCGGGGGCGTCGATCGACTTGGCTTGTCCCTTCATAGTTTCTTTACTAATGATGACCTGCTTTGGGCAGTGAGGCTTACACACTAAAATATCCATCCCCATGTTAATCCTATGGTGCCATTCTTTTAAAGATATAGGGTTGATATTTAGGGGATCGGTAGTACTGACTGTTTGGTTAGGATTTCAAGACTTGCCCCCAGGTGCCTCCCCCGGACAGCATTTTGCCAATGCAAATCCTGACTAGTTCATTTCATCATTTTACTGAAACAGCTCAGGGATTTGATAAAATCACTTACTTTCATCAGGGAAATTACCTTCAAGAGACGTTATTTTAACATCTACCGCGTCAATTGATCATATCCTTAGGGATTTTATCAAATTCCTAATTTTGTCATTTCCTGCGACATTTGTACCTCAAACATACCTGCAGATTTTATACATACATAAGCATAGAAAACGTCTTATTTTGTTTATACTACATGTATATTCAATAAATAAAATTCTGTTCTTCGCTATTCTTACTGGTGTAGCATTTTAATGACGAACAGTGTATTTAACAATTGAACAAAAGGCTCTTGAAAATTAGAAAATGTTAAATGTTGGGAAAATTATTTCTTAGTGACAGCTTCTTTCAGTCTAGGAAACAAGAAAAGAGTAGCATATTTTTTTTAGTTCCAGCACAGCTTTCAGAATATTACATTTTCAGTCATTCGGTTTTGGCTTCGGGGAAAGCGCGCTTAGGAATTTGTTCTGTATATTAAAAAAATTAATTTAAATATATTATTTCCCTATCTATCAATTAATGTATTGAAAAAATTAAAATCGCTGTATCTATTTTACATTTCAAAAACATTTCGTCTACATTACTTGTAATGCATATAACAGAAGCAGTGAAAGCCTTCAGTATTTAAAAACTGTATTTAATGTTTTAATTGGGGTTTCTTTTAATTTCCCAATATTATTTTTTATCTATTTCTTTGAATGTCGATATCGATGTCAGAGGGGTTTCTCAATTATTTTTAATCCTTGCACTTCGATTGTAACTTATAGTATATTAATTTTAAAAAAATTATTTGATATATTAATATCTTAAAGGAAATCACACACTATTTATACAACAAAACACTTCACTACTTTGCTGATTATAATGTCAGAGAGTATATTCATTTTAGCAATACTCATATAATAAATATACCGTAAAATCCGGCGTACAAACGCACTCTTATACTTTCAAGCTATGTTTTTTAATTTTTAGATATATTCTCCGTATGAAACGCTTCTTACGATGGAGCCTGAAATGTACGTGCGCAATGTTCTTAAGTTTTGACATCATTTATTCGGGATATTATCTCAGGCTTTTGTGAAAAAATAGTATACTTCTAGAATTACAATCCTTTTTCAGCTCAAAGGTATGTCATTTCTTTTAAATAAACAGTATTCCGATCTATGTCGAAGTTTAATGTTTTTATGCTCATCTCTTCTTTTATTTTTGAAGCTATCATTTTTATACCCAGCGTATAAAGTAATTTCAATCTTATTTTTGTGTTCAAAGTGAGTCTTATACACCGTATCTTAAGGGGATCAAATTCTATTCAGAACTTTTAGATACAAGTTAATTGTTCATATATTAATTAGTAAACTTATCGTAGGGGAATTACATGAATAGTTTTTCTCTGAAAAAGATTTCTAGTGACAACTACCTAAAGAAATATTTCACATAGAATATCTTCCCGATTATTTTTTAAATAAATAAGAAATTTAAGAGCAGTGAATAGAAAAGATTCATTCTGAATTTTACTAAAAGTTATATAAAGTTTATGGTCCTGTATCGCTCAAAAAACTAATAAATATATCAGGAAAAACCTCTTTTAACAAAATTCAAATTTTGCGTTGGCATGATTAAGTTGTTATCGTTTGCGATTTTTAGCATAGATACGAACTTTTTGCATTGTAAATAATAAATCAAACAAGAATGAATAAAAAGAGGATAACCCTTATTTTTGACATCTTCGTCAGATTGCGTAGGCCTTTGAAGGATCTTGTTACCAATTTTAGACTTCCAGAACAATGAGACTATAGAAATGGGGAAAAAGTTGTTCGAATTTTTTCCCGCAGTGCGTAGGATATCAGAATCTTTAAGATTTGTATCAGTTTCTTCGATAAAAGAATTGGAAAATAGAACTTATAGGTTAAGTAGAATCAGTAATTAAAAATAGCATGTTACGTTAAAAACAGAATTATGGTAATTTTCTTTTTAGTGCTTTTCAAAATCTATGAAATCTTAAACTTGTAACGGTAATGCATTTCAAAGTTGTTGAAAAAAGTTGTATGTTTGTGTGTTTCTTGTACCCATAGCTGAAAGACTCAAACCACTAACCTGATTAGTATTTATGCGGAAGTGTTTGATTTCGTTATGAAACGTATTTCGTTAAATTAACAAGGAATATATATTGTTCATAACATATTAAAAGTAATATTTGTAGAAATAGTCTTACTCTAGATATTAATTTATTTATTAAATGAGAGCCTGATTTTCAGTTAATTGTGCTAATAATCATTTTCGCATTTATTTTGAAAATTCAAGTCATTGAATTAGGCTTTACACATCTAAACCAAAGCGTAAACAAACTCAACGAAATTTAATCTTACACTTCTTTATGTGCATGATAGTTTTTTAGAATTTATATTTTTATTTAAATAAACGACAATTAATTTACATAATATGTTTATAATAGTTATAGTAAAGGAAAAGAGAAAGATACGTCTTCATACAGGCAAAACATTTTGCAGTAATTTTCAAATATGTTTACAGAAATAACTTTGAAAAATTTTTGTTAAATAGTAATCATTTTCGAGTGTGTTTTTGTTATTAATCTTGCATGATTGAGTGCGAGTAAATGTGGTACATATACTTCATTTTTCACAGAATGTAATCAATTGAAACTAGAAAATAAATAAATAATAAATGTTGAAACTTTTGAACCATTTTAAAGACGTATGCTTTTCTCCATAATGCAAAGAATTTGATAACTTCTAATTCATATATTTAATCTTTTTATTAAGTAGTCTAACTCTTTTTTTGAAAGAAATTTTTTAAGAAAAGGGGAATTTAAATAATTTTTTTAAAAAAACCCAAAAAAATTTCCAATTTTAAAAAATTATTGATGAAAGTCCTATGAATATTAAAAATCCAAAAAACCAAATTTTTTAAGCGGGGTTTAAAATTTTTTTAGGCAGGTAATTCTAGGTAAAAAGGGACTAATGAAAAAAAATAGTAAAAAAAGACCCAAAAAATTTTTTTCCCAAATTTAAAAACCGGTATAAATTTTTAACATTATTTAGGTTAACCCAAAAAATTTCGTTCCGAAAAATTAAAAAATTTTGAAAAAACCGCTATAAATGATAATTTTTCTTTTAAAAATATTTTTAGTGTCACTTAGATAGAATAAGTAAAAATTTGTTTTAAGACTTTGGAAAAAAAAATTTTTAAATGAATTTTTCGGCAAAAATTAACTTAAAAAAATTTTTTTAAAAGCCCTTTTTAAAAACGCTTTATTATAATAATTTTTTTGCTGTATATAGCTCAGCCCCTTTGGGAGGCTCAATTATTTTTTTAAAAAATTCACATTATTTTCAGAGTTACCACCAATTGAAATAATTAGGGGTTTTTTTTAAAAAATTTCTCCCTCTGTTGTAAAACAGGGATAACCCATTTCTAAGTTATTATTTCAAAATTTAGTAAAATTTTGTACAGGGTTTTGAGATATATCGGAAAAAAATATTATTATTAGAAGCATGTTCCAAAAGGAGAATTTTTTTAAAATGGGTCATTCGCATTTTTTTGTCAAAATATTATTTTAAAAATTTTTTATTGTAATACTATTTTTAAAAAAATTTTATATACATTTTCAAAAAGTGACAAAAATTCATAAATATTATCCATTTACACGCTTTTGCAAAATCACGGTTCCGAACGTAGTCGGATACCTTAAGAATCATAGTCTGACTAGTCACCACTTCTTAAGGTTCTATGGTTTCCAATTGTTTATCCTTAAATATCCTATGAGCTATTAGAATTAGAATTAATTATGTTAAATTTTGAATTTTAGGATTTTATATTATGAGCAATTCAAATATTTAAAAAAATTTGTATCTTACAATTTACTTTCAGCGAATCATAATTTAATAATAATATTTTTTTTTCCCCATTCTTTACTACATTTTAGAATTTGGAAATTGTAACCAGCCCTTTTATGTGAACATTTTTCAAAAAGTTTGGAATAAAACATTTTTTTTCGTTAAATTCTTTAGACAATAAACAATTAAATATTTAGGAAGTTTTTTTAAAATTAAATAGCTCAAAATTTTTCCTTAGAATATTATACAATTTGTTATTTTTCGAATTACTTCATATATTAAATGTATAAGAAAAAAATTCCGATTCAAGAAAATAAATTAAATACATTCTCTCTCATCTAGTTATTTAAGTAATTCATCATAATTCTATGATAAGAATGGTAGAAGTTACTAAGAATGTTTCTTTCTTTATGAGGATTACAATTCTTAAAAATGTTTATTCGATAATTTTCCTAAGTAGTCGCCACGGTAGCCTAGTGATCATGGGGCAAATTTTGGGGCAGGGTTTTTTCGGGCCTTTTGGGGCAATATGTGAAGCTAAAATTTTTGGGTTGGTGATGGGCAAAAATGGGGGGACCGGCTCAGGTGTCGTCTTCATCAATTGACTGAAGATCAAAGCTACCAGGTCCTTTGCCAATAGCTTTTGTCTACCTTCCAAATGTGAAATTAATAAGCAATCAATTAAAGTTTGAGTACTTTCTTAAGATAAGAGAGCAATAGATATGTTGCCAACAAGTTTGTAACCGTTTTACTTATTTATTTCCTTTCAGTGAAAAAAAATAAACATAATTCTGATAAATTCTGATTCCGCACGTTTTATTTGCAAATTAATGTAACCGTTTAGAATTACTTTTAGGAAAAACCGTGAAGTGACGTTTTTAGTCGTTGTTCTTTTATTAATTTTCAGATCTGCTCACGTTTCACCTTCATGTCATTTACATACACTTAACGATACTCATATCACAGTTTGAGAGAGCCTCTGTTCTAATATCAGCTGTTAAAAATACAAAAGCTGATTCATTGCCTAAATTCCTTATTTTACGATTTAGATAAAAAAAAATCTTGACTTTTCAACAACACCTAAATAACTGACCTATCTTCAATACCTAAGCTACAACTAAGCAACAACATTAGTTCGAAACAAAAGTAAAAGTAATAGATTTCACGAAGATCTCATAATGTGCTGTCTTGGTCTCATAATTGGTGATGTTTCTTCTTTTGACATTTGAATACTCTTCAGAATTACAATCCAGTACATTTAAATAATAAAAAAAACTCTAAGTGAAATTCGAAAAATGTCATAAGAGTCATCATTGCATTGTAAGTGTTTTTTATTTCTCCTTAAATCAGATACAAGTGTTGTAATATATGAATTTCTTATTCAAAAAGTTCTAAGACAATAATGTCAGAAATGTAAATTTTCTAATTACAAACATTGTATATATTTATTTTTCAATCTGAAAAAACTCTCCAAAAGCTGTCTATGACCTCTTATTCTATGTTAGGGCCAAAGGTCGAATGACAGCGCTGGAATTCTTTTATTTGTTTATTTTACCTTAAGGTAAAAGTTTAAGTATCCCTCTCACATTCGTTTTGAACGTAAGTTTATATAAACAAATGACCGAACGGAACTTTGATGGCGTAAATGGACCAAACATGTTATGAAGATGCAATATTAAATTTAGTTCTGCAAGAAAATGAATAACTGTGACCTTCACTGAAAGGCTTGTTTATTTCCTTTATAAACAGCGTTTTGAGGAAATAAGTGCATCGTATTAATCTTTTTAACCTTTTTTTTCGGAAACAGTAGTCAAGAAGATTTTAAATTACAAAAACGTGACAAAGAAAATAGAGTTTCTGTTTATCTTTGTCAGCAAAATATGTGCCATTTTTAAAATAAAGCTTGTGAAAAACGAAGCAAACAAGGTTATTTCAAGCTTCGTCAAATATGTTTTACTTCGGGTAAGGTATATTATTGACAAGTATTGAATTGCTTTTTTTTCTAATATATGGGTAAATTTTCATAGAAAATGCAGGATTTATAAAAACTATATTGATTAAAAAGTAATACGATTTTTGTATCGATACTATATTTTAATTTTTTATTAATAATTCCTAAGAAATAAGAACTCCACAGATTTAGAACAGTAAATTTATCTCTTTCACCGAAGAGATCTGCTTTTACTTTAGAAACAATGTAAATGAAGGAACATTTGCGTTATTTATAATTATGAAATTTTACAATACAAAATGTGTAAATCAGCGTTTCTCAAACTGTGGGGCGCGCCCCCTAGAAAGAGGGGGCGTAATAATTCTACAAGGGGGTGTAAGCATATTGAAAAGTCGAAAACAAAGGATTATTTTTTAAAAATTTTAACTTACTGAAAGAAAAAAAAAAAAATACATTTTATCATAATAAAAAATAAAATACCCATTTACACTATTTATAAATGAATCAATACTGCATATAATTTATTTTATAATTAATTTTACAATACTAAGTTAAGAATAAGTTTAATAATTACCACTGATCCGATGGGCTTCTCACATCTAAAATTATATACAAAAATTATCTCTCTCTCTCAGTTATCTTGATAATTTTTATACGGTTTATAATTAATCCCTTAACTGCCAATTTAATGCACGTGATTCGCTCCCCAATGCCACCTTTTCCCTCATAGGCACGCGTGTGTGATGTGTTGGGGGGTGGGAAGAAAAGGAATACATAAGCAAATTACCTGAAATAAGTAAATCCTTCGTAAACACTGTCAAGTTCCTTTTATTGCATTTCAAAGCCTTCGGAATAATTTTATGGATGCAGTACGCAGAAAAGATTGTATATTGGAAAGAAGTATATATACGTCCTTGGAAATTAACGCTTTGGTTGAGAGACCTTTATGCACGCCGGTGGCTCGTAAATTTTAATTTTTGTTCAAGAAACAATTCCTTTTCACTATCGGCAGTATTGTCATCATCATCTTCGATTACTGTACCGAATTCTTCTGAATGTGGATAAGTTTGTGGGTGAAAAATTTTAAGAAAATTTACTTTTAACTTGATCATACTTGAATTGGTTAGTCTCTTTTCTTATTTTTCATTTTCATTTTTAAAATCATTATAATTATGTAAATATCATAAGACATTTTCTATTTCGGTATGTCTTTCTTCTGTTCTCGATTTTTCAATATAATATATAATTCTTCAGATAGTGATGTGTGTTGTTCTTTCAGTGACTGTAACATGAAATTTATTGTTGCATTAGTTAATAATAAATTAGAATCTCTCCGACGTAATGCCTCAACAGCTAGTTTTATTGGAAGTAGAACTGATACAGTAAAGGATATTAAGTCAAATTCACTATCGGAAAAATTAATTTGCAGGTTTAAGTCGATCAATGCTTTTGGGATTAGATTTTTTAGTTTCAAAAATCGTTCCTTCATTATGAGTAAACTGTTCCAACTAGTGTTTTCGAATCTAATAATAACATATGTTCTGTTTTACTTTTTATATATTTTTTAGCAAATAACGAATATATATATATATATATATATATATATATATATATATATATATATATATATATATATATATTCTAGTAAATACCGAAAAACCGGTATATTACAAAATTGTACAAATGGCTCAAAATACCGGTATTCGGTATCCCAGTATACCGGTATTGCAAACCCTAGATACAAGTTAGAAGTCTATGAAATTTCTAAAGAGAGAGAAGGATAGCAGTTCATTATTTTTATTGGATTACATAAACTACTTTGAATGTATGCAGGGCTATACACTAGTAAATATACAAACCTCTACTTATTTGGAAGGCATGACGAAAAATTGTACTTTTATGTCTTTAAATTCATTTTATGGCAGCGTTTCTCAAACTGTGGGGCGCTACCCCTAGGGGGCGTGATAACCCTACAAGGGGAGCTCGAGCATATCGAAAATAAAAGTTTTAAAAAATTAATTTACTGGAACGAAGTGAACAAAATACTTTCTGAGATATAAAAAAACACGCATTTACATTGATGTAATTTATATATATCAGCTGGCGATATTATTTCATCAAAAATAAAAATTTCCACTTCGATACGTTCATTAACTATTTGATCCTATAACTTTAAACAAAATTGTTTGGTTTGCTGTTATCCAGCGTTTTTCAAACTATGGGGCACGCCCCCTTAAGAAGGCGGGATGACCCTACAAGGGGGGTGCAAGCATATCGAAAAGTCAAATAGTTTTAAAAAATTACAAATTTACTGAAAGGAAGCAAAACAAAATATACATTCGGACATAATAAAAATAAAATACATATTTACACTGATATAATGCACTTATAAATGTGTCACAGTAATGTGGGAGTTATAAATGTATCAGTACTGAGAATAATAATCAATGTATTTGATAATTCATCTCACATTACTAAGTGAATGACAAGTCTAATAATTACTAGTGATTCACGTAGGCTTGTTATATACAAAATTTTATACTTCTCTAGTTAATTTGTACAGTTTTTGATTAAAATCGCAATGTAGCTTTAACGCGTCAAAATGCATTATTATTTCATTCAATACATTGTTATTGTGTGAAAGAGGGCGCGATAAAAATTAAGATTAAAAATTGGGTCGCAAACATTGAAAGTTTGAGAAGCACTGTTTTATGGTATTGTGAGTATAATTTATGGAATTTTAAAAGGAAAATACGACATTAAATAAATAAATAATAACACACATATTTTTATAAACTACTGTTTTTCTCTCAGTTTAGTTCTATTTGCTTAAATCAATTTTTTGGCTAGCAATTAAACAAAGAATTTTAAGTACTTACAGATAGTAAGTACTATATTAATCCAAACCTAATACAACTACACGCGCGAGTTATGTTACCTGTTTGATACATTCTAAGAACAATTGCTAAATGTTTACAGCCACAAATAAAAGTTTGTTATAATAGCCAAAAAGATCGGTTATAAATGTACAAAGGTCGCCAATAGCAGAAGAATGTTGAATTGGTCACTCACAAATGCCCATTTAGTGTAATACAATTTAGCACAGCAGTAAGCGTATGAAGTCAATTTATATCTTACTCCTCTGCCATCAAAAATATATTAGGCGTTAAAAGTCGGATTAAGTATTAAAATATAAAAACTCAAAAATGGAAACTTTTCATGCAGAGCACATACACATTATACACCTTTCGTCAGATTGAAAGACGTCGACAAATGCTATTATTATAAAATTATTATTTACGTGTACGGGAAATGTTTTCCATTAATTGCAGCATATCGTGGCATTAGGTGAAATTTTTAATTTGACGAAATTGGTCTGTGGTATAATACGTATGTACGTTTTTAGATTTATATTTTCTGAAATGAGTTTTAAAATAGATAGAAAGACTTTGACTTAAAAATGATAAGTTTAAAAAAAAAGCTTGAGTTAAGTTAAAGGGAAAATTATGAAAAGGAATACACCAATTAATTGTACATCAAACGACTATTTACAAAATTACAGGTTATGCGGAAGTTCTGAGAACTTAAAAGTACACATTTCATTTAGAACTTTTTTAATATCCATCAATCGTACTTTCAGTTTGATAATTCTGAAGAACAAAATTCTATTCGTACTTACGTACTATCGCAACCATGCCAACGTTTTAGATAACTCGCCAAACTGGCAATCTCGATTTCGCTTGTATCGCAGGCACTGAATTGGCAAGCATGTGCTTCATTTCATATTTCTCCACTTGCAACCATTCTAAGCCTAACCGTTCGTTGATAAGGCAAGCTTAAATACTAAAATGAGAATCTGGGATTTACCGAATTCTTAAACAATAAAATTAATGAAAAATAAATTAAAAATTTTAATTAAATAATAAAAATTAGTTTTTTATTGGTTTTTATTTATTTATAATTACTTATTTTCTACATAGTACAACCTCTGACAATAAAGTTTGGCAAATAGTCATGTAGCATTAACGTAGATGAAATTTAACAAAAATTATCTTACTGTCCTTCGAAATAGTCACCTCCCATAACTATGCACCGCTGAGATCTGTATGCATGTCCTGGAAACTTTGCAAGAAGTCTTCTTTTGGGATGGAGTTCAAAAGCCTGTCACGTTTTGTTGGATGTTAGGCATATCATCAAATCTCTTTCCTTTCAAAAAGAATTTGAGTCTTGGGCGAATATGGTGGATGTTCAATTTGCACCCCTCCTCCTCTTTTTTGCCAGGAACTGTTTGACGATATTGGCTGCGTGAAGACGAGCAATGTCGTGAACAAAAAATCATGAACCTTATTTTGCGTATTGGGGTCGTACCCTACGTAGAAGTTTCAACAAACGGGTTGAAATTTCAATGTACCTTGCAGAATTCACCATCTTTCCTTCAGGTAAAAATTCCTTGTGGATTACGTTTTTATTATTTAAAAAATGTGATGAGTATTGTTTTGATGCGGAATTTTGTAGCTCTGACCTTTTCCGAGGAGGTTGATACAGGAGAACAACATTTCCATGCTTTGCCATTTCGTTTCAGGGTCGTACCTGAGACAAAAGAAAATTTCTTTCGGTTACTTGCCAAGCTTAAAACAAAACTTTAAATTGGTGTTTTTTCGTTCATTTTCCTGTTCTCAGTGAAGAACCAACGCACTAAACAAGCACTTTGCAAAACAAGTCGAACACGGAATACAAACGACGCTGAGCAGAAAAACGGTGGGGACAGATGGTCAACACCTGCAGCCCCACATGTGCAGCGTTTTGTTTCGCCAGTGTTGCTAGATCAGCCGGTCTGACTTCATTCACCGAATTTTATTGTGAGAGGTAGTATTTTTTGACTGCGAGCTCCATATTCTCGTCAGCGTATTCCGTTTTTAGAATTGGTGTGGCTTTCTTCAATGTTGCCAGTATGGTTGCGATAGTACGGTAGCACCATTGTGTTTTTTTGTCAATGTCTTTAGGGGAAAGAGGAAAATTAACTTATTTACCACTCAATCAATCTTCTTGTTTTATGAATTTTGTAACTTCATCTCTCTTTCTTATCCTTCATTTTTGATGATTTTATGTCCCTTTGGTAGAACTGCCGCTTTCTACACAAAGAAGGATTATGAAGTATCTTCCATTGTTAAGCAAATTGTTTTCATTTCATTAATCAATCATAAAATACAACTAGCTAGTTTTTTCCTTGACGCATTCAACTACCCTAAAATTATGATTTTTTTAAAAAAAAATTTACCATTTTTTTATTATTTTATTTAATAGGCCATCTTATTAGCTTTATCAAAATACCAAGTTTTTTATTTTCTATTCTCTAGAACAAAAACTATAAGTGTTTTAGTAAAAGCAGATGCCGTAACTTTACATACGATGTCAATCTTTAAAATGCGTTTTACTCGAAATGTGCTTGTTTTTTTTTAAAGCTCAAACGGGGACAGTGATTGCTCAAACGGTTTAAAAAATAATTTGCTAAAAATTTTTGTGTATGTTCTGTACAAGAGCAGGAGTGTTTTATCCTTCATATTTATCAATCACTGTTTTATTACAACATTTACAGTACTTTATTTGAATATAATCACTACTTTTTAAGCAATTTCATGTAATAACTAAGATAGAGTACTCTAGTTTTTGTAAAAATTAAAATATCTCTTATCCTGAAGGTTATTTCAAAAAGGAATAGCAAAGTAATACATCAAAATTGAAAAATTGAGAATTTGTTCATTTACTATTTGTGCAGAGCGCGCCCCATTTATGTAATTTTTTGTCAATTTTTACATATTTTTCCTACTTCAGTAGTAATAATTTATTTTTTTCTTAATTTAGCCCTTTTTTTCCTTAAAACGTAATAAATAAATCTAGAAACCACAAAAAAATCTCCATAACTCCATTTTTTTTAAAGTTGTCGCAAGTGGTCGGATACCTTAAATGTTTAAATATTTTGAATTGAGGGAAAAGTATGAAATAAGTTTTTGTAACATTATTCATTAAAATTATTCTTTAAATTATGCAAGACGTCAAAATAACTTGCAACCTCATACTTGTACATAATTTTATCACAAATGTTTTTTCTTGTACTTTAGTAGAAAACTAAATTCTTTATTTGGCATCTCTCTCTGTTTTTTAATGTTCACGCGTTATTGATGCATGTTAATTTTTTTCAAAAACACATTTTTTATACTGTATATAAAAGCGATAGTTTAAATTAGCAACAAATTTTTATATTGCAAAAGATAACTTAGAGGAATTCTTTCAATATTATAGCAATTTTGGTAAAAAAAACAATATGATAGCTAATTTAAGAAGTTTCAATTCAGTTTTATTTTCAAAATAGTAGTTTTTAACGAGTTCGCCTTCTTTTCAAAATTATTTACTTCGGCTACTCAAAATGTTTATCAAAAAATATTGTTATTATGTATAATGATCTTACATAATATAAAAGCAATTTAAAACTCATAAATGAATTGAATATGACGGATTTCAAAACCATTTTTCTTTAAATTGGAAAAAACAGTAAATAAAAAACAATTATGTAATAATTTGTAAACCTCTTTTCATAGTAATCACGTAGGAGGGTTGAATAGATATAAAAAAAAAAGAGTAAGAATGAAAAATTAAACAAATGTGTAAGTGAATGAATTAAGCCACTCGAAAAAAAATAACAAGGAAAGGGTTTTTTTTAAAAAAATTAAATATTGCTCTCTTTTACTTAGAAAAGACAGCTTAGGGGAAATCAATACAAGTATCGGTCAATAATTTAAAATTTACTGGATTCAAGTTTCAAATGTTATATTCTTACAATGTTTTATGTTTCCTTTTTAATAAGAAAAACGTAGGTTAAATTAAATGGAAAATTATTATGTATTTAAATTTCTTAACACTGATTATCATACAGCATTAATGCTATGATAGTTAATAATAATTGATGTATTTATGTAATAGTTGTGATTGAATGAATATTGTTTAGAAATTCAGGTGAAATTAATATTTTGAGCTGAACAAAAAATTACTCATAAACATCCATCAGCCTCACTATTGTATTTAAGGGAAAGTTAGTTTTAAATGCAAGAATATTTAGAAGTGATATTTTCAAATTCACTTCTAAATTCTTTTTGTGATATTTTCAAATATCACAGAACTCTTGTGTTTCTTCTCTCTCTCTTCTCTTTTTTCTCTCTCTTCTCTTTTTCCCTTTTTCTTCCCTCCTCCCCTTTTTTTTAAACCCTCTGGTTCCTCTTTCTCTCTCTCTTTTTTCTGGTTCCCCTTTTTCCATCCCCCTCTTTTTCTCTGTCTTTTCCTCCCCCTTCCCCTTTTTTTTTCCCCCTTCTGATTTCTTTCTCTCTCTTTTCTATCTCTTTCCCCTTTCTTATCTCTCTTTTTTTCTTTCTTTTTCTTTTTATCTCTTTTCTCTCTTTTTTCTTTCCCTTTTTTTCTCTCCCCTTTCTCTCTCTCTTTTTACCTTTTTTTATCTTTTCTTCCTCTTTTTTTTTCCTTTTTTCCTTTTTTTTTTCCTTTTCCTTTTTTTGCCCTTTTTCTTTTTGCATTTTTCTCCAATACTTTTTAACCCTTAAAAATTTTTTAAAATTAATTTTAATTATAAATTATTTTAAATTTAATTATAATAAAAGAAATATATTTAAACATAAAAATTTTAAAAATTTTATTTCAATTTTTTTAATTAAAAATTTTTGATATAAAAACCTTTAAACTTAACAATTATTTTGTTTTGAAATTGTTAAAATTTTCATTTTTTACTAATAACTTTTTTATAATATAAAGCTTGAATTTATTCATTTATTAATTTTTTTGTAAATTAGTTAACAATTTATTTTAAAAAATTTTTCTTTAAAAATTACCAAGTTATTTCTTTTAACTAAAAAAATTTGGTTTTTTGTTTAAAATGGCATATAAAAGTTTAAAAAAAATACTTTAAAAAAGCATTTTTTGTTGGGTAAATTTTTAACTTTACTTTACATTTTTTTAAATTATCTGATTAATTTATTTAAAATTTTTCTTTAAAATAAGGGGAGCTTTTCCAAAGTATATTTTTAAATTTAACAAATTATATTTTGTGTTTATTTTACTGTTTTAATAAACACAGTAAGAAGAATCTTAAGCTAATAAGTATGTTTAACAATACTTTTTAAAAAAAGTCATTTTTTAGTTGAAATTAAAAGGATTTCTTTCACACATTTACCATTAAACCTTACACCTACTTTCTTGACAATTACGCTGGCTGATTTCTGCAATAAAAATATAAATTTTGCTTAATAAATAAGTAACTGCTACGAATAGTAATTTATTTACATCAGACTTTGATAGATTACCATTTTTTTTCTTTCTCGGCAGTTGTAAATTCCACAAAAGGATATGCTTGTTAAAACGAATGAATAAAGTCATGAAAGAAATCTATTGTTATGCAAAACACATAAAAGCGAAAAAAGTTATTATTTTACATTTTATCTAAATTCGTTTTCAAGAATATTTTACCAAAATGGTCAATTAAGTTTTGCCAGTTTATTTATTAACTTGTTTTATTCCCCAAATTTTTCCATGCATAAGACTGTGTTTTTTTTAAGATAAATTTCCATACTAGTAGAATGTGTCAATTAAGCACAAAGAAAAGAATAATTTTGAATTTTTAAATTTCAATTTTAAAATCAGGGTGGTCATCAAAGAATATTAGATGTAAGTTTTTAACAATTTATCTCAGATCATTTTCGGATATTGTTGTTTGAAACTCTAATTTACGCACGATTTGCCTTTAAGATTAATTTATATGAATAACGTATTTCTTAAATATGCTTTGAGATTTAAAAAATTCTAATTTATACACGATATACTGTATAATTTCTGTAACATAACCTCTGGGTTCTTTGACGACCAAGATTAATGGCAAATCTTTTCCAACCCAAACAAAAAGGAAATGCAATTGTGAAATGCAAATAAGATATTTTTTAAAAGAACAGAAGTTTCAAAAAACAGAATGGAATTTTTGGGGAAAATTATGTTAAAAAAAGATACGAGGGGAATTTACAGCCTTCAAAAGTTACCGGGGATAACAACATTGATACAAGGGGGCATACCACACCCCGCCCAGATGCTTCGTACCTGATAGAACCTTAGCTTGAATTAAGGTAGGACTGATTATTTGATATTAGGACGTAATATTATCAGAATTGAAAGTAGGCGGATAATATAATTATTTAGATGTGATCTAAGTTACGCGATCAGGTTTAACTATTGCTGTGTGTTTGGTTTATTCTCACTTAATATATCTAATTTATTAGAAATTTAAGTTATATTCTTAATAAAGTCATATTAAGAATTTTAAAATGTCGATTCATTTTGAGAATCCCATACCTCTAAATCACGCTGGCAGTCAAAGATATGGTCACCATAGAACGACCATATCACAATACTTTGTGCAATAAACCATAATTATTTTTTAGTTATAATAATGTAAACCAAAGTAAATACCGGGTGTTCGAAAGGTATGACTACACTTTTAAATATTAATTACAAAAACAAAATAAATAAAAGAAAGATATTCACTTACCTTTTTTTTTCTTTTTTTTTTGTTGCTCCATAAATAAAACATTAAAGTTTTTTACAATGAATTATTTCGAAGTATGTGGCATTAGTTGGAGGCATGTGGAAGATTTCTAACCTCGTTCTAAGAAGCATTGCAAGGTCAAAAATCTGAATGACCACTGTAATTCGACTTTCCATTTCATCAGGGCCACTAATTGAAGAGAATAAACAATGTTTTTACGTATCCTTACAAGAAGTACTCCAAAGGTGTTACGTAAAGAGATCTGGGTGGACTTCTTCTTTCCATCCATAACCCGGGGACTTTTTCAAACTCCAGTGTGGTCGTGCCCCATTTACACTGTGCATATAGTATAGATTTAAATTCAATAAACCTTTCTACAACTTGCGCTTGTTCTTGCGGTGAAGACATTTTAAAACGAGAATGTTTAAAAACGCCATTTAATTTGCATTTCATTAAATAAAAAGTTTAATCTTTTTTCCTTATATAGTATAAAAGACTGTAAGTAAATATCTTTGTTTATTTTTAGTTAATTTTGGAAAGTGTAGTCATCTTTTTCGAACACTATTTACTAATAGTATAAATAGTAATTAAATCATTTTTTTCTCGATTTCTACTTATTTTTTTTTTGCAATAAATATATTTTACAGGTAGAATAAAGATTTCATTAGAGTTTATAAGTAAAATTAACGAATGCTTTCTTATAATTCTTTCTAATAAAATAGTTATAAGAATAAAAATTAATGAAAGTTGACACAGAAAGAACTCAGATTTAGATTATCGTACATGTCAAAATATCTCAACAAAGAACAGTTGCTTAAAAAACACAATGATTCCATTTTTCCTGTTTTTGGCACGAATAAATAATAAATAAAAGATGTAATTTACAAATTAATTATAGATGTGTTATTGTTTATAATTAAGCAAGTCGCTACTAATTAATGACAATAGTTGAGTCAATAACAACTTCTCAAAAAGATTAAATACTTTATAACTCATAATTTTTCAATAAATGACATTAATGATTTTTATAAAAATAATTGTTTCTTCGGGGTTTTTTTTCTTACTTGTATTTATTATTTAACTTTTCTCTTTCTTTTCCACGAATGAAAAAAAAAAAGAATAAGAGATTAGTAATTTGAGATTTTATCAGTGCATGTATTTTTATTTACTATTAAGTAATTTGTGAGAGTTATAATAAACTTTGATCATATCAATTACGATGTTTGCTTCATTTGTTATGTAAGCCCGATTCTGAGCAGCAGTGCACGTAGATTTTTCCAATGTTGCTATCCATTACAACAATTTTTAATTTTTTTTCGTAACTTATACATCAATTAACCATTTTAATTCCTTATAGTCTAATACTCCCGTTCAGTTTTACTTACTAAGGAAATATGTTATTTTAACATTAATTCAGAACATATAATTACATATTTTAAACTGACATTTGATAAATTTTTATTGCTTTACTGTTTAATATTAGTTATTCTATATGTTATTCTATATATAATATATATATATATATATAGTATGTATAACAAGGAAAGTCAACCATTTTATCCACAGTTAAATTTTACGAGCTAATTATATCTAATTTATTAATTAGATATAAAAAACATTCGGATGAGGAATACAGGTCACTTCTAATTATTTAACGCTTAATTGGCTATGAATACTTCTAATTTAACGAGGGTACACATTTCAAACAATTAAGCAGAAATATTTCCTTAAAGTAATACAATAAATGTTAATGATATCTCGTTATTCTACGTTAACTATTTAATTTTGTAAGCAACCGAAGAATTTGCAATTTTTGTTTCGGATTTCATGTTTAAAGATTATTTGATGGGAATAATATATATATGCATAGCTTTTTTCGTGAAGGATGCATTCACATTTGCACAAAAAATAAGATAGAAGAAAAAAGTATAATAAAAAATTGATTTTTTTTCTTTGGAACAAAAATGCATTTAATTTTTGATACATTTATTTTACTTTAATGTTGATTATATTTCATGTCGTGAGATAATTGTTTTTTAAATTGATGAAAAGTATTTAATTGACTTTACAACATTTCTTATGTTTCATTCAGGAAGAATAAAATGAATATTATCTTTTCTTTTTTTTGACATTTTAAAAATAGTTCATAAACTGGTACTTTTTTTATAAATACGTATAATAATTTCGCAATTATATAATTTTTTAAATAATTTTCCTTTTACGTAATCATCCTGCGACATACTTTCAATATTTAAGATTTTTCATGGTAGTATCAAAGTTGAGGATATTGCACAATCGATTACGATTTTAACATTGAAAAAATGTCTGTATTTATTTATTATCTTTTGTAATCAAGTAAGCAATTATGATGTAATTATAATAAACATTTCAGATTCTTCAGCATTAGCATTATCAGTATATAGAGCGTAAGATGTTTAAAATTAAACTAAATGTGGTAAATTCGGGGCTGGGTCCAATAAAGTTTCTCTTTAGAGTAAAACATTTTTTAATTTAAGTTAGATTACTCAAAGACACAATATATACCATTAAAAAAAATAATGGGTAAAGGATATGGTTGAGTTTTTCATAGCGACCACATCTTTTATTCACCTAACCTCTACAGAAGATGGGTGGTCGCTAGAGGGAGCTTCAGCTGGTTGAAGCAGTCAGTTAAAAAAAAAAAAAGAGCGGTTACAAGTAAAAATATTTCCATCAAAAAATGTTATTTTGTATAAGATTAAAATATTCCAAAATGCTCTTTTGTCATTTGGCAATACATATTACAATTAATAAAATTTTTAATCATAAATGTAAAAGGTAAACAAAATTCAAACCATAATTAAATTTAAAGGATTTTGAAATCTTCAGTTTGAAGTCATTAGTTTTACCATTTTTCTTTAGCACAAAATAACACGCCAAACAGTCTTCACAATACTGTAAACTAGTTGCAAAAAAAGGAAGGGTAGAATAACTTTTTAAAGAAAAATTTGCAACTTTCTCATCGGAAATTAAAATAACAGAAAATTCTCGTTTTAAATGAGATTAAATCACATAATGAATAAAAGTACAACTCTAGTTTTAATGTGATTAATTCATACAAATCAATAAAAATACACTCAAAAAACCTTTGAGTTACAATTAAATGTGCCGTATGGGTTGGATGTATTGCATAATAGGCTATTCCAAAAAATATTTTAAGAAATGTTCTTCGAATTTAATTTTATTTTCCACGAACAATAAATCTAATACCTTCTTAAAGAAACACACCTCAGAGTAATTCTTCTGCAAGTATCAATTACAAAGAAAAAATTAAACGTTCCATTTTTATGTAGAAGAAATCATTTTCATATACAAAACAATACACTTCGTTGATGCAATTTCAGACAGAATGATTTCATGATTTAATAACATTCATTATCGAAAGAACACCTCAGTACATCTTATTGTAAAATGACTAATAAAATCCTTGATATAATTGGCCTTGCTATCGATTAAAAAATTGGTGCATTCTTTGCGTTAATCTTAATCGACAAATGCAGGTAAAGGCTGCTCTAGATTGTTTGTAGTCTGCAGTGGCAATGGTAATAGCGGTAATCACATTATAAGGTAAAAAAATATATTGAACACGACCTTCACACTTCTTTCATTTATGGTCAAGTGACCTAGAAATGGGCTCCCAAGTAGATCAAAAGTGACCCATTTTCTAACAAGTGAAATCGATTAATCAATTGAAGTTTGCCGAATACAGCATTCAATCACTTATGAAGAAGAAATATTCCCTTTCATTAAAAGTTTATCGAAAAAGATCAATCATTAAGAGAATGAGAAATAATGAAATTTTAAAAATAAATCGTTTGCTGGTATCGAGCCAATAAAAATTAAGAGATTAACTTATTAATAATTTTGAAAATGTTTCGATACTGAATTTATGATATTTATGTAAAACTATATCTTCTGCAGTAATGAATCGATTAGATTTCCTTACCTTCAAAATTTGAAGGCTTTCTAATCTATGGAATAATATATGAGGAAATATTTAATGGTAGTAGCCTTGTTACACATAAAAACTTGTGAAATGCTATTTTAAAAAGTAAAAATCAAAAACTGATTTTTTTAAGAAAATCATTATACGCCTTATGAATTTATTTATCTGAATTAAATGTTTTTATCCTGATTTATATGAATTTGAATACAGTAAGACCCCGCTTATAACGCTGTTTCGGTTTAACGCTGTTTTATTTGAATAGTAAGATTCCCTGAAATTGTACGCAGCGTTAGGCTTCCCGATATCCGAAGCAATGGACCTGGGTTTCTTCTTTTCTGCGGTATTATACGAACGTATTTTTATCGTCTCAAATATTTGTTGACTTTATTGTAAGTATAGATTTATATAATATAACGATTGCTATAGTGACAAATATGATTTTTAGTTTTTATCATGAATGATAATAAAAAACACGAAAATAAAGCAGCAAGAAAAAGCATTTCACTAGAAACTAAAATGCAAGTGATTAGAAGATTAGATACTGATGAACGTCAATCTCAAATGGGTGCTACATTGAATTTGGCAACTTCAACAATAAGGACCATTCTTAATTACTGTCATAGGCAACTACAACTACGACAAGCTCACAGCAATTAGAATTTTCCGTTCTAGAAATAATACAATAGAGGAAATAGAAAAACGACTTTCGATATGGATTGACGACAAAATTGAACGCAATATGCCACTAAGCCGATCTACTTTCTTGTTATAAAGGCAGAAAATTGAAAATACAGAACAGACTGAATGATCGGATATGCAAGCAAACTGACTTAGAATTTTTATTTATTTTTATGTATAGTCGTTTATAATGTTTCTATATTTGTAACAAATAAATTTTTGTTTTATTGTTATAAAAACACATAATTAATAGATTTAATGGTAAAATACTTGACCAATTTTCTACCCTTCTTCTCATAACCCCTTATTTACATGGTGAGATCACCTCGTTTAACGCTGTTTCATATTACGCTCTACTTTGATGGAACGTATACCCCGCGTTAAGCGGGGTCTCACTGTATATCTTACAGTTTTTTATACTAAATAGATGTATAGCAAAATTTCTTGACTACATAAGTAAAAAATATTTCCATATAGATTTCTATAATATTCAGGTAGCTTAATTTTTAAATGCTTCAAAATAAATATTCACAGTTTATGTCTCTGCAAACTTAAATTATTTATAATTAATTAAGGAAAAAATACTGTAATTTTATACTATTGAAACAATCTTACGAATACCAATTTCTGTATACTAGAATTTCTGTAGACTTCGATAATTTTCCTTATGAAAGGGACTCGATATTTTATTTATGTTATAATCTGCTACTTATATACACGTAAAAATTACACAATTATTTATTATTACTTTGATTCTGGATTACATTTATTTGTTTAATTAATGCGGTAATAGAGGGAACGTTCAAAACTTTTTTAGAATTTTAAAGATTCTTCAAAATTTGAGGGTTTATCGGATAGATTTATTTATAGCTTCTGTAATACTGATGAGAGAGAAGAACTAATATTAACTAAATTAAAGTTAATAGAAAATATCAACACCCGGAAAATTATTTCGTTCTGAACTCTATCTGAACAAATCTTGTTCTAATGTATCAGCTATTAACACATTTCAAATTAAAAAAGTGTGGATAATAAAATCCCCAGTAAATTATATTTATTAATAAAGCTAAAAAAATATCTATAAGAATTATTCCTAAATATTAATAAAGGACGTGAATTTGTAACTTGACAGAACAACTTGTGTTTGGCCTTCTGCATAAACTTAACAGAAAATATTTTACATTTTTAATAACGTACATTCGGTATAAGGTATCCGACTACGTTAGGAGCAGTAATGTTTCAAAAGCATACAAATGAATATATTTTTAACATTTAGTATCACTTAGATTACAATACAAATATAACATTATTTTAAAAATATTATTAAAATAAAAAATTATTTAAATGCAATATTTTGGCAAAAAATGAACTTAGAATTACTTATTTTCAAAACATACTAATTTTACGAAAAGTTCTTTTATTATAATAATATTTTGCTTATATACAGATACCACTTATCTTGAGATCCTAAACTAGAACTTTTGAAAATGTCCCATTATTTTCAGAGTTACTACCGATTTAAATAAATATTGGTGTTTTTTTAGTTCAGGTTCTTTACAGAGGTCTGAGCTATATAGAGACAACATTATTATTATTATTATTATAAAAGCATTTTCCATAAAACGAGAATGTTTTGAAAATAGGTAATTCAATGTTCATTTTTTGCCAAAGTATTGCATTTTATTGCAATAATTTTGTATTAGAATAATGTACTTAAAACAATTTTATATGTGTATTCTAATCTAAGTGACATTAAATATTAAGAAAAATATTTGTCTGTACGCTATTGCAAAACCACGGTTCCGAACGTAGTCGGATACCTTAATCAACATATTTTCGATTAGAAAACATTATCTTATATTGAATGTGTCAAAACTATAGTAGGGTTATAATAGGTATTAGAATAGGATTTCTAACATTTATGAAAACTAATAAATTTCTTAGTAATTAAAGTTTTCTAGTCATAAAAAATGCAGACATAACAAATTTTTAAAAATATTGTATATAAATATCCTAATTTATTTAACTGAAATAGTTTTATTAGGCTAAATATAAACTTAGCGTCCCCATACGATATTACAAAACTCATAAGTGGTTTTTCATCCTTGATCTAGAATCATGAAATGTGCTATAAAAAATGGACCTTGTAACATTAAATCATGTTTAAATGAAATGGACAACACCTAAACTGGTTGTTTACTCTTTATGATCTCTTATCATCCTAAATCTGTTATTCGTGTGGCATGATTTATGCCTCGTAAAATAAGTGTGTTTAAAATATTTCTGAAAGACTAAAATTTCAATGAATGAAGAAATATTTCGCAAGGAGAAGGGGATTAATATTTTTATACATTTTTATAATTTTTACTAGCTTAGTTCTATAAAGTGAATTGTAAATCATTCCATGTTATGAAATTTGTGAAAAATTTGATATTGAAGAATTTATACAATAAAAAAATGTCACTTCTTATCACATTAACACAAATTAATCAAATGAGAAGGTGTCACCAAATACCGTGATATGCAGCCAATAGTAAAACTGTAACCATGCATGTACAAATACCGTATTTATTCAAATATAAGGCACCCCTTTTAGAGTTGACCCTACTCAAAATTGGGTGCGGCTTAGAATCGAAGGGAAAAAATATTCGTTGAATGGGGGAATTACAGCAATTACAGGTTGATGTATGTATTTAAAAGTTTATAATACAGGTAAAATAATTATTATTTACTTCTTATTAGTTATCATTTCAAATTTCTTTTATTTTCGTAAAATTGGATATCTCGATAAACTATTTTATACTGTTTTTCATTTTTCACAAAACCTTGTTGAGATTCAGGGGTGCGGCTTAGAATCGATGGCGACTTTGATTTGAATAAATACGATACAATAATCTTGTTCGCGCATACGATGACCGAACGGCGACGTCTTTGATTTGACGATTTTTTTTTATTTGGTAAAATAGGTCGACGGTATAATATGTAAGTACCAAAATGTTCCTTTAAAAGCCTATATTGCCAATTTACTGTTATAAAAAATACTAGCAGTGCCAATTTTATCAAAAATCCTAGCATCATTGTGTTTTACAGCAGTAGTTCTTAAACGTTCGGTTCCTTTTACGTATCCAGACATCGCGAACCCCCTCCCCTAATTTTAAACACCCTTTCCCCTGACTCCCAACACATAGCTGAATGAGTTCAAGTTCCTCTATAAATTTAAGGCTGCTTCTGCTACTTATACAGGCTTTTTTAACATTTATTTTTTCCTTTAAGAAAACAGTATATATCTAATTAAAAATATTACAAAATACTAATTTAATACTAACTGAATTAAAAATTTTAATTGAAATAATGCTCTAATAAGGTTTTTCATTGGGTCGGTTTAGTGGCTAGTCTAAGATGGCACGTCTTTCAATTTTTCCACCAGGCCTTTCAAAATTTGTAAAAGAGGATATCTTAACATTAAACGAGAGACCTTCGCCGACCCCTACAAAAACGCTCGGACTTTCGGGGGTCCACGGACCACAATCTAAGAACATTCGTTTTACAGTAAAAAAGCGAAAAAAAAGTTGCAAAAAATAATAAGGATAACATTTATAAATAAATTATAATCTCTAAAGCTTTACAATTTCGTTGTTCTATTATGAGGAACTTTTATTAAGGGTCTTTTTGTCATGAATGAATTGCTCAACAACATCTGAATCCGAAACATCTTGCAGTATATTTATTAAAACTCTGATTTCGAAATTAAGAACATTGAATTCATACATTTGTTTAATTCTTTAATATTTTTATTCCGTAGTTCTTAACTGTGAAAAAAGTTGTAATAACGAGTTGTAATAATATTTCTTAAATTAGAAAGGTATAAAATAAATATTTCTTACCTCCTGCCAACGAACAAGAGAAGATATATTTTCTAACAGTTCTAACAGTTCTGAATGTTTTCTTTTTAAATATTGTTATAATATTAAGTAAATATTTCAACTGTGTATAACTTTGAATTAATTTTAATAACTATAAGCCAATCTTTGTGATTCTTAATGAGTGGCCGGTTAAATGAATGAAAAGCAGGAAAAGAATTCAATTTAAAAAACATATTGTTTTAACGAATAACAAAATTTTGTTCAGAGCAAGTAAAATTATTTTTCATCTACAACTTCCCAAAACGTGAAACATATACTTTAACGCTCAATAACAATAACGAAAGAAGCTGAATGCCATAAATTGTATTTTCATACCGCAAAACTTTCTAAAAAAACTTTTCTTATGCTGAAGTATGGAGTATCATATTAATTAGGAGAAACACTCTAAGGCAAATTGCTTTCGTGAACTTATTCTTTTCAGACATACCTTTCCTCCGGCACTCCTAGGGATGACTGAGGTCACAAATCAAAGGGTAATGAACTTTCATATATTTCACATTGTATGTTTTATATACTTTGTTGCAAAATCAAACTCATCCATCATTTTCTGCCTAATTAATGCTGATGTGAACATAACTGTTTTTCAATCGCGTAAAGCCTCCAGAAGTTTCACCCAATCCTTATGAAAGCTAAACGTATATCTATAGCAGGAGCGGCGAAAATTTACAGATCACCGTGCAATTTTTTCTAAAGAAAAGTTTAAGGTATCCGACTACGTTCGGAACCGTGATTTTGAAAAAGCGTATAAATGGATAATATTTATGATATTTAGCGTCACTTAGATTAGAAAATGTATATAAAATTATTTTAAGAATAGTATTACAATAAAAAATTATTTAAGTACAATATTTTGACAAAAATGAACATAGAATGACCCATTTTCAAAATATTATCCTTTTGGGAAAAATGCTTCTTTTATAATAATATTTTGCCTGTATTCAGCTCAAACCTCTGTACAGAGGCTCAACTAGAATTTTTGAAACGCATAACTTGGAAGTCGGTTTATCCATGTTTTGCGAAAACAGAAGGGAGAAATTTTAAGAAAATACGCCGATAATTATTTCAAATGGTTGTAACTCTGAAAATAATGTGAATTTTTCAAATATCGTAGTTGAGCCTCTATACAGAGGTCTGAGCTATATACAGGCAAAATATTAATAAATAAAGCATTTTTACAAAAGGAGAACATTTGGAAAAAGGTTATTCTAAGTTAGTTTCCCAAAATATTGTATTTAAAAATTTTCTTTTAATCATAATGTCCTTAAAACAATTTTATACATGTATTCTAATCTAAGTGACACTAAATATCATGAAAATTGTACATTTATGCGCTTTTTTAAAATCATGTTTCCGAACGTAGTCGCATACCTTAATGATGTATAGACGTGCCGTCAACTAATTTTGACTTGTGATTATTGGGAAAATAAAACTAAATACTAACAACATAACTATTTACTACGAAAAGATACCTTTTGCAGTGTATAATTATAAATGTTTTATTTATACGTGTAATTCAAATTAAAGAGAGTAACATTAGTGTGACTTCTGTTGTTGACAACTTATATTAGGATTGTAAGATGTTACTCTTTGTAGAATACATGCTGAATTTGAGTCATCTGACAAATGATTACTTAGAATTATTTTTTGCTGTGATTCACTTTTTTGAGAAGAGGTTCCGTGATTTGTTTCAAAAAGCCGTTTTAAAGACGATGTTCTGCATACCATTGTTCCAGAACATAAAACACAAACCGTTTTGTTGTCTTTACTAATAATGCCATGTTACTTGCTCTGCTAAATTTGAAATTTTTTGTTACACTTACTATCTTGCACTTTTTGTTCTTTTGCTGAACTAACCGTATTAAAAAACAGATAAAATCGTAAATATAGCACAGATAAACTTTAGAATGCAGTTGTGTCAATGAAATTGACTATGCTATGCGTAGACAAACTTTACATCATAAGCAAATGTAGTAACGACGTAACTAAAGCAAAACAAACTAAACGTAACTAAAAAAAACTACTAAACGTAACTACGATGTAACTAAAGCAAGACAACAAGTGTGCTCCCCGCCACCCCGCAACCGATCACTCGCGTTCGTTCGTAAAAATACATAGTGAATTTTGAAATTTTGCAATAAAGTCCCAACCATTTTAATCACTGGCATGCCAAAAATATTGTGACGCGTGCCATCAATGAACACGTACCACTAGTTCGCCGTTAATGGCGTGCGTGCCGCTGGTTCGCCATTACTGATCTACAGTTAAGAATGGCATTTATTGTTATATTTCCTAAAAGAAAAGTCAATGAATCTCAGTGATAACTTTAAATTATTTTATTATAAATAAAAGCTCGCAAAAAAAAAGTAAGAATGATGTGGACATATTTCATAAGTGAAACGAACAATACTAAACAACAATTAAAGAATGAGTGGCTACGTTCGGAACCGTGATTTTGAAGAAAACTATAAATGAATAATTTTTTGATACTTCGTGTCAGTTAAATATGCATATAAAATTCTTTAAAGAATATTTACTTCAAAAAATTATTTAAATGCATTTTTTTGGTAAAAAAGGAGAAAGAATGATATATTTTCAAAATATTCTCCTTTTATGAAAAATGCTTCAAAAATGATATTTTGCATATAAATAGCTAATACTTCTGTTTAGAAATTAAAAAATTATTTTAAAAAAAATTCACATTATTTTTCAGAGTTACTATCAATGGAAATAATAACGGATGACTTTTTTAAAAAAAATTATCACTCTGATGTATTATATAAAATATCAATAAATTCACTTCTAAATTACATATTTCAAAAATGCTAGTTCAATCCCGGGGTAGCTGTCCTATATAGCTATATAAAGACAGAACATTATTATTATAGAAACATTTTTCATGAAAGGAGAATGTTTTGAAGTTATTTAATTCTGACTTAAATTTTTTGTAAAATATTGCATTCAAATATTTTTTAACTGTAATAATATTGTTAAGACAATTTTATATGTATATTCAAATTCAACTATTAAATACCCCCAAAAAATTATTCATTCATTCATACTCTTTTTAAAAATCACCCTTCCGAACGAAGTCAGTCATCTTAAATACAATAATTCCAAAGTACATTTTTGTATTCATAATTCATTAAAATGTAAAAAAATATAACAAACTTTTTTTTTGTGTCAAATTTAATCTGTAAAATAGTATAGCCTTATTTAATTTTTAACTATTACTTTTGAATATATTTCTGAAGTATAATTCTTGATGCAATTGTTCCTTAAAACACACGAATTACAAATGTATTTCAACATCCAACTATTTCATCAATGAGTTGTGTGTGTGTGTGTGAATCTATTTTTAAAATTGACTTGATGAAGCCAATCATTTTTAATTAAAAAAAAAAATGACTTATCAACTTTGTCATTATTTTAAGATTTCGTAATAATTCTGCATATGTAATGACCTATTTTTTTAAAAAAAAGCCTTCTGTCTAGACGGATTGTGAATGACACTTAATAAAATCATTTCGTGACTCCTTGTAAAAAATGAATTGTGTGTGTGTTTGTGTGTGTGCTATTTATGCACTTTTTCGTATACAAAAAAACAAATACTAATATTAATTATTAAATGCACTACCGTATACTTTAAATCATATAAAAATAATTCTATGTATACTATTTTGCTATACATAAAATGTAATTACAAAAAATAACGAAGCACCATGAAAAAGAAAAACGTTGTTCTTTATTCAAATTAAACATATTTAAAGCTCATATACACATAATGAAAATGATTAAAAGTTCATAGTTGTACTACTCCTCAAGGACTAGCAATTACACATATAATGTTAAAATCTGTAATTGGTGAAAATCTTTTGGTTGCGATGCATCATCATTACGCTGATGTAAGAAGTGATTAATGTTCTTAAAAAATCTTATCTTGTGATGCATTTTGCCAGGTATTCATTGGCTTTTGTTCTAGATCTGCATCATTTTGAAATCCCCATACATTTTTAATATGTAAAAGATCTCTTGACTATGCTGTCCAAGGAAGAGTGTAAACTGCACGAATATAGTCCCTGAGATAAGCGAACTATATTTGAGGTTTACCATTATATTATTGTATTATAGCCCAAGAAAAACATACCATGAAGATTAACGCTACTAATCCTGGATGTCATCGAACATCGTTGAACTGTTAAAGTTGCACGAAGATTAAATTGAGACGACCTGCTGTCATAAGATCTTACTCTTTTTATAACGCAATAGAAGGGTTAATAAGTTTCTTTAACACGAGAGTTGAATACATTTGTTCTGGTACTTTTACACACGGATCTGACTGCCCTGCAAAAATAAATAAATAAATCCAGCCCTGATATTATTTCTTCTGATTCTTATATGAAAACGACCCTTTTAGTCCGAATATGACTCCCATTTTTTCCCATCATCCACCGTTTTCTCAAGAGGCGCCTCCCTCCCTTTTATCACTGTTTAGTAATTTTATGGCCCAAAAATGTGATATGGAGAGGGATAAAGTATTATTTCAAAATTTTTAAAAAGAAATATATATATTATATAATAAACTAATAGATTAATATAAGTATAATAAGTGTAGTTTATAGTAAAACACGTTCATCTGTTACTTGCTTTCCTCTTGTACCTTGAATTAGTTTATCGTATCAATGACCAGCAGTACTTAGCCAACATGCTTACATTCCACATCCCTGAAAATCTCTTCTCAAAATGAGCTACCTCTTGATGGAACCGTTCATCCAAGGCTTCTCCTTATGTTAATGCTCAGGGGAAAAATCCTGGTGTGAGTGAAAGGAAATGCACTTTAAGCGTCATGCTGCACCGTATAGCCTTCTTATACGCTGACAGCAATTCCTCGACTTGAGCAACTAAAACATCATTTTGTTGTTGCACGCCAGCAGTGTTAGACCAGGTGCATGACATCGTACACTTTCAGGAAGTCCAACACAGTCAAGGGATCATCTGCTAAATAAAACATCATTTTTCTTTTGTTATATAAAAAGTTCCCGCATATGCTTTAGAATGCAAGTAATGCTTGTTTTTCTTTGAGATTCAGATATTCCATAAGCTTTGCACCATTAACACTAGAAAGACTGAAACTTAATGTTTACCTATATTGCCCAAAAGCAGTCAAAATGACTGCATTGTGAAATAATGATTAACGTGTAAAGAAATTTGTTTAAAATTAACTTTTAATATTTTTTATATTATTGATAGTCATATAACAAGTTATTAGCAAATATTAACAATAAAAAAAATTTACTTCACTTGGAAAAAATATATATTCTAAAAAATTCTAAGAAACTGTGCATTATATATGTTATTGTTTTTCTAATTGAATTCAAAAGTTGTCAAAATGACTTTCTTGGGCAATATAGTGTTGAAAAGTAGTTCAAGTTGGAAGCCCATGAAAATTCCTTCCTTGATTTTAACCTCTCTAAGGCAAGGAAATTTAATTTTCGAAAAGTTAAATCCGTCACTTGTCTTTTCCAATACTTTCACAAACTATCAATCCACGTTTGATAGACAAATGTTGTAAGTAAATGCTTTCCTTCGATATTAAAAGATCCTGTACGACATTTTTTTACCTTATACAAGTAAAAGTTTCTTCGTGAATCCAGTTCTGTGTGTTGTAATGTTGTCTCAAGCTCAGAAGTCCAACTTACATAAGATGCAACAGTATTATGTGAAGCCTGTTTGCAGGCCCATGAGTAGAGCAAATCTTTTATGTCAGCGACAAGATTCCAATTATATTGTCGAGGGATCAGCTGATGTCATATCCACTGAATATGCAACTGAGACTGATGGTAAATCATTCCCATTGTCCAACAGGACAACTTTAAAGCTTATCTTGTAAACAATTTTACTTTGATCTTAAATCAATGCTTGTTTGGTGACCTCCTTTAACGTAATATAGTTAACGTTTTTTAGTGTAGCAGTTTTTAGTGTAGTATATACGAGGCGTGTCCGAAAACTAAGTACCGTTTCGTTCTACTACAACCGCAGAAGTAGTATCGGAGTTCAACCCTTGTGTGCACGTTTCTCTGGTTGACTGTCTAGTTGACGCCATTATAGATTCTGTTGTTTTTACACGTGTCCGTGAACGTTCAAAATTCTAAAAACGATTGCCTATCCTGCCGACAATGAAATGCGCTCTTCAATTCGTTTTTGAACACAAAGAATATAAAGCCATTTAAAATTCGTCGTCAACTTGTTGAGATTTGTGGTAAAAATATAATGAGTGATGGAATGGTGAGAAATTGGGTTCAACAATTCAGTGATGAACGCACCAATTTTAATGAGGATGTACGGAGTGGAGGATTTTTTGTTGTCAGGTATGGTATGGTTGAAAAAGTAAATAAGAAAAGTCGTGAAAATAGACGGTTCGCAAAAATATTGCTTTGTGATGAGTTTTCACAAAGAGCTGTTTAGCAATGGCTCTCTTCACTGGCGGCATCTTTCCTTGAAGAAGGTATAGACAATTTGGTTTCCCTGTATGAGACAATTATCTGAACAATGGTGGTAACTATGCAGAAAATAGTTTCCAACATTCTATTTCCTCTAAAAACAAGTTTTGTTTTGAAAAAAAAAATTTTAAGCGAATTTTTCTAAAATGGTACTTAGTTTCTGGACGCACCTCAGATTATAAACAATTCTTATGTATACAAGGTATTCCAAAAATAATGCCCAAGCATTGAACAGCCAAATTCTTAGTTGGGAGTGCACAAAAAATGCCCAAAAAACAATACTTATAAGATGCGTAATTGACGAGAAAAATGCGGTAAATGATGATGAATGATTGATGATACATGACCATGATAGGGCTCTGGCGCATGTATTTCGTGCTCCTTTACTTGATCGGCTGGACTTAGCATACCCCAGACACTAGATCGGACGTATGGATTCTGTTGTATGGCCACAACGATCACCAGATTTCACCACACTATTCGATTTTTTTTCCTATGGGGTCATCTCAAGGAATTGGTGACAAGACATAGTGATGAAACAAACAAATAAAGTTGCTTCTCTGTAAACTGCTTGTACTTTGTTGGACACCGGGCTGCTGCAACGTCTGCACTCATCCATTCCAAGACGCGCTCACACCCGTTTTGATATCAACGGTGGACACACACTTTGGACATTTGCCTTTACAAATATTTAAAAATACTGCTGCTGATATGTCTATATGCGGCTTTGACGTCATACTCTTTGTTTTTCCAATTTTTCTCGTAAACCATGGGTGGTACAGATAAAGTTATCTGGGAATTTTTTATATATTCCCAACAAAAAATGTATATGCGCAGAATTTGGGCGCTATTTTTCGGATAACCTGTACACTTAAGTTACAAATAAATACTGAATATCAAAAAATTTCTGTAGCTTAATTAGCAAAAAATAATAATAATAATAATAATGGCATAAATAAGAATAAATTGGAGGAGATTTTTTTAAACATAAAAATACTTTAAAAAAATTACTCCCTTATTTTAGTCTTTGGAATAAAACTAAATCCGTAATAAAAATGTATTTTTCAATTTCTTCAATAACTTAAAATCTTGAACCTTAGAATTATAACAATTATGTTTGCGGAATGGAGGAAAAGTAATTTCGTACAAAATAGGGATTTAAATATTTAAATGAATAGAAGTAGGGTGCTAAAATGTAAAGTGGAAAACTTTTACTAGAATAAGAAAAAGAACTTTGATTATAAGCTAATGTATTTATATCTGCATAGCATACATAGTGGTTCCATTTTAACCCTCCCTAAAAAGTTATGAGAAGTTAAATATAATTTGTTTCTTTTTCTTCTTTTTTTGTTTGTTTAATTGCTCTAATGCATGAAGTAATCAATTTTTTCATTCCTTTGTAATCTTTCTGCATTATAAGTGATTCAAACTAAGAATACTTTTTGATGATTTCTGAAGTTTTTAAATGAGTTAGTTTTCTATCAATTTTTAGATAAACACATATATTCTTTAAATAAACAAACTTTTTAAAACGAGAAATATATTGCTATAGGATTTTGTAGATTGAATTAATATTATTAAAAAATACACATTTAATGGGTCCTAATTATCAATGTAAGTATTTCACAAAATAATGAGGATTATTTTTGCATATTAACTTTTTTAAGATCCTGTTCCAAAAGCAATTTAAGAATTTTCTAATTCCCTCTACTTGTCTTTTTTATAGTATAATTAGCATCGTTGATCACAAGCTCAAAAATCGATGAAAAAAACCCAATTTATGCAAGAAATTGGAATAATGATATTTACTGATATTTAAAAATTACTAAATGATGTTATTACTTTCAAGCTACCTTCATTTTGTGTTTCATATTTTAAAAAAATGAATGAAAATGAAGGAAGTTCGGGAATGATATTCTACCAATGTGAATAAAGAATATATTTTTATTTATAAACTCAATTTTTTAAACATTTCTGAATGAGAAATAGTTTTGACCTTCCTTTTCAAAATTGGCGTAAAAAATTTGAAAAACAATTTGCTAAAGGTAGCTGAATCCCATAATCTAATACTATTTATTATGCAGTTTTCCTAAAAACAGCACTCATTATTAAACTCTAAAGATAGCAAATTTCTCTAAATAAAGAAAAGTTCATTCCGGCACTTCGGTATCATACATCCCGTACTTTAAAGTAAAATTTACTAAAAATTATTAATGTAATACGATCTCTTTAAGCGTATTTCTACAGTTATGATTTCATTATAATATTAATATGATTATTATCAACTAAATGTTTAAAATTATTTCAATTTTAATTTGGACATAATTCATTCTTAAATCCATCAAGGTTGTCTGCCTTTAATAATAAAAAGTATGGCCCAAAATTCTCATGCAGGAAAATGTCTTCGTATTTATATAAAAATTTGGGTAATTATGACTCCGATGGGAACTTATCGTACTCTCTGTCCTTTTTGCACACTCTATGAATGCATAGTTTTTTCTTTTTAACAAATAAAATTAGAAATCTATTTAACATTAATTTTCGAAGACAAAGTAAGAAACCTCTATTTTAAACAGAAAAAATAAACTAATTCAATTAAAAAAAATTACAGTAAAAATCACTTAACACAAAACTAAGGGAACTGAAATATTTTTTCGTGTTAAAGAATTTCGTATTAAAGGGACACAGTAAGATTCAATTAACCAAAATCGATTGAAAAATCAAATTTAATTTTTTTAGCCTGAATTATTATTTTATTTGTCTATAATCCCACAAAATTTGAAAACTCTAAACTTAAAAAATGTAGAATTATGATAGCTTTCACGTTCGTTTTTATCCACATCCCTATGGCAAATCAAAACTTTAAACTCACTTATTTCAGAAAGATAAAATAACTAGTTTGCCTTCATTTAAAATGCTAAGACTTTTTTTCTATTGTACTTAATGCTTTGATTTTTTTTGTACCCATTGCTAGTAGTACATGTAATAAAATTTGGTATGCATTCTTGAATCAAAGCAATACTTATTTTTTTAAAAATAATTAAACACAGAATTTATTCATTTTTTAAAGAATCTTCAATAAGCATTCATAAAAAGAGGTATTGTACGATCATGTTATTGCAAAACCCATACCAACTTTTGTTATACATAGTTTGTCGTACTTGTAAATCAAATTTCATGCACATACGTAAATTTTTGTAGGAGGAGTAGCATTTTAAAATCACTTCAGAAATTTTAAGTTTTTCCCTTAAAAAATTATATGGCTAGCTTTTTATGAAATTTTGAGCACAAAATCTGTTTTACATAGTAACAAAACACTAACAAGAACTTAATGAAATTTAATACAAAATTTTTTAAGTTTTTGAAAAACAAAACAGTTGTTAAGTTTTTTGAAAATAATCTGATACTTTTGTTTGAATTGTCTTTCTTAGTATCAAACTAACAATAAATTTCTCGATGTCGTCCATTTTGTTATTCATTTCATTATTGGAATGTGCTTCTAAATAACTGCGCATACTCTTCATGATGTTCCTCATTTCGGATGACATAGCGAACAGGAACTGCGTTACTCATTTCATTTTCGTCGTCGGAATCTGCTTCAATGATATCTTTTCAGCTTTTAACATACTTCAAGATGTCTTTGTCTATCATAATTGGGGCTGTACACACTTATCATTATCTACGGCAGCGAATTCTTCCGATGATACTGTTGGATAGCCCAATAATACAGAAACTTTCTCAAACTTCCGCTAATGTTTTCCGTAATTTGTTCATTTCCAGAAATGAGATCTTTTCGTGTTAAGCGATATTCATTTCGCGAAAAGAGAAAAATGCATGAAAATACATAGTAGCTTGTCGGAACCGTTGTACTATTTTGTGTTAACCAATATTTCGCCTTAAGCATTTTCGCATTAAGGTATCCGACTACGTTCAGAATCGCGATTTTAAAAAAGAGCATAAATGGATAATTTTCATGATATTTAGTGTCACTTAGATTAGAATACATGCATAAAATTGTTTTAAGGACATTATGACAAAAAGAATTATTTAAATACAATATTTTGGCGAAAAATTAACTTAGAATAACCGTTTTTCAAAACGTTCTCCTCTTATAAAAAATGCTTCTATAATAACAATAACATTATATATATATATATATATATACTTAGATAAAGTAAATACTTCTCCAGAGATTCTCAACCAGGAATTTTGAAAAATTCACATTATTTTCAGTTATCACCCATTGAAATAATTATCAGCGTTTTTTGTCATAAAATTTCTCCCCACTGTTGTAGTAAAATATGGATAAATCCACTTCTAAGTTATATATTTCAAAAATTCTAGTTAAGCCTCTGTACAGAGGTCTGACCTTTATATAGGCAAAATATTATTATAATAAAAGCATTTTTCATAAAAGGAGAATATTTTGAAAATGGATCATTCTATGTTCCTTTTTTGTCAAAATATTTTACTTAAATAATTTTTTATTGTAATACTATTCTTAAAACAATTTTATATACGTTTCTAATCTAAGTGACACTAAATATCATAAATATTATCTATTTATACGCTTTTACAAAATCACGGTTCCGAACGTAGTCGGAAACCTTAAACGTATTTCACTGTATAAATAAAATAAATGTGAAACGCATTATTTTTTTAAAAAGGGCTCCTAATATAGTTCATATAGTAAAATATGAAATTCATTTTATAGTTTTACATATAAAGTAAAATTTGGAGATACTTTTCAATTTGGAGAAAAGGTACAAGTTTGTATCCTACATTCTAATATTGGTCAGGCAGCCTTATAAAATATGGAAAGTTATGTGTGAGAGGAAGTATAAGCAAATCATCCATTATTTTTTTCGGAAGCTTTATAATGTAAAAAGAATACTTTCCCAGCTTCAACCTTGAAAAGATCCCCTCTGGGTATATGTTAGAGATCGGGTGTGGTTTCTCCACCGTTGACCGTATTTTTGCGTTTAACATTACCTTCCCCTGATGTACGATACACTGACGTAACGGCTAGTAGATATTGAGGTGTCTGTAGGAGTAGCCATAAGTACCTCGCCCTTCGTATCACTTTCACCTTCTTGTTTCTGAGCAAAATATATCGTTTGCACAACGGGTGTGGCGAATCGGTTGGAACAGAACACCTTTCTCAGAGAGGCAACGATATTATTAACAAGGGATCTATTTCCTTGGCATTGTGTTTCCTGGTACTTGATTTGGCAATGTTCGCATTTGTCGTTGAAAAGACAATTGGTTTCTGTTCCCGACAATGTTAAAAGATACATGTATAGCTATTTAAATATCTGGGAGAGTGAATGTATAGATTCTTTTTGTAGTAAGATACTGATGGGTAATTGTCAACAATTTGGGAAACACACGTTTATTTCTTTAGTTTTGTAATTTATAAACAGTCTTCTTTAAAGAAAGTTTTTTTATTCTTTTTTTGTTAATACATTCCATAAAAGAACGTCATATGATTTTAAACGAGCCTGTAACTTTAATTAACTTTCAAAGCCTATTCCTAATTTCATAGTTTATTAATGCACCAAATATATAGAGAGAGTAAGTGAGTGAATATTAACGTCGCACTGTTCAGCTACACGAGGGCTTTTGGCGACGGACCACGTAATTTTGAACCATGGTCAAGTGACGTGGACGACACCTGAGCTGGCACCCCCTCTCATAACTGCCACACCACACCAATGGGAGGACGTTTCGGTTCTCGACAGATTTAACGTGCATCGCTGCCCTAGACAGCGGGTCTTTAGTGGTACTGGGCTCGAACTCATGACATGCCGGCCATGATCCGATACCTTGACCACTGGGCTACCGCAACCCTATAGAGAGAGAGAAAGAGGAGAAAAGAGACTCATCACGAGATCTTTTGTCGAGTAGAGATCCACTAAGAATCGATAACCAAGGATGAGGAAGGAAGGGATCGAGGGTTTAATTGATAAAAAAAAAAATCCCATTTTGAACTATTATACCTATAGACTTCGAATATGGCAGATATATTTCTTTTGTTGAATAGAGATCCGCTAGAAACGGGTTTTGTTGATATCAATTCCTGAGATCAGGGATGAGGAAGGGGTGATAGATAAAAAAAATTCCACTTTTTCTAACTATGGGGCGCAAAGACTTGAAATTTAGCTGGCATACTTCTTTCGTTAAGTAGAGATCCGATAAGAATGGGTTTGATGGTATTCGTTTTCCGGGAGGTGGGTTCATATAGAGATTTAAAAAAAATATCCGTTTTTGAACTATTAGACCTAAAGACCTAAAATTTGGGAGGAATTTTTCTTTTGTTGAGGTCCACTAAACACCGGTTTTGCGGAAATAGTTTTTACAGAGGCGTAAAAGGTAATATTTATATATTTGTCTTAGACGATATTTATACATGGACTGGTAAATGAACTTGAGACATACTGGGTATTCAATTGTACTTATTTATTTCACTCCTCTATTTTATACCCTCAGGATTTAATTTGAAATTTATTTAAAATTATTTAAAATATTAAGGTGACTGCCAACCTTGAAAATGTCATTTTTCGTCTACATAAGGCGTTTTTTTTTTTATTTCAAAATATTATAGCTTGAACATTTTTCTTTCCAAAATAGTTTTTCTTTTTTCTTTTACGCGAAATAGAAATAAAGTTATAGTGATTTTAAAAAACATCACTCTATGCAAAAGGGCAGTAAGATAAAACTTTAAATGAGTTTTTCTCAAAATTATGTTTTCGAAAGAAACTCTTTACCAGATACATGATATCGTATGAACCAAACCAGATAACGTTTCGAAATTTTGTGGGAAGGTTTATTATACTATTTTTCATAAAATGGATCGTAAGTTTTGTTGTAGGTTAAATATTTTTTTCATTTAGGGTAGTTTTCATAAAGAAAAAACTTAATAATATGAAAATTTTGATGTTTTTTTTATGTATAATTCTCTGTAATTTTTTTTTTTTTTTTTTTTGTGTGTTTTAATATTTCTCTTAGATTTCGGTTCATTTTGAAGAGCATCGTAATATGTATGCTGTGTATAAAGAAAATTATGATAATTGTTTTAGAAATTTTCATATAGTGTTATCCGTTTTAGTAAAAATTTCGTAAAATTTCCTTGAAAACAACCAATTTTTCTAAAAGTACAATATTTATTTAAAAAATTTTATGTATATTTACATATTTTTTTTTTCTTCCTAAAAACACTCAATTTGTTTCAAAGATTTGTTTTTACAAGAAAATTGGGTCCAAAGGTAGGCAGTCACCTTAAATAAATGTTGACCCCATTAAAATATTTGTGTCCTTCTATCTCTCTTGTTATATTTTTCAATTCGCTCTATACCAATAAAATACCTACTAGTATGTGTATTAGAAGAATTTTTTTAGAAGATTCATTGTCGTTATACGATCAATACAATGTCCTAATTTAAAATTGATTTTTTTAATAAATAAACAGGATTTGTGATATTTAAATGGTTAGCTATTGATGATGGGCTTCAAAATTTTTTAGCAAGGTTCGGACGACACCTAAGCTTAAAAACTTACCACACATCGAACCTCAAGGGAACATCGAAGTACGAGTTCCTTTTAAAGTCTAGTTGGCCTTATTACATTTCGATCGCTCATCTTTCATGAAATCAGAGTTCAAATCTACGTTACTCCAAGCACGACGTTCTGAAGATCTGAGCCAAAAGATAACAACCTTTTCCTGTTTAAGACATAAAAGATGCATCGTTTTATATGGATAAACACTTTTTGTATACATCATTCCATTTTCAGCAAAAGAAAAATCAAATGAAAGGGTAAAGTGGGTGAATATTAACGTCGCACTATTCAGCTAAACGAGGGCTTTTGGCGACTGACTTCGTAATTTTGAGCCATGGTCAAGTGATAAAGACGACACCTGAGCTGGCATCTCCCTTTACTAGTTATCACACGAACGGGAGGACGTTTGAGCTCTCGAGAGATTTAACGTGTATCGCTCTCCTCTACGACGGGTCTTCTATGGTACTGGGCTCAAACTCATCACACGCCAGCCTCGACTCCGATACCTTGACCGCTTGGCTACCGTGGCCACCGAATGAAAGGGTAACTGAATAATTTTCTTTTTAAGTAAGAAATGCCTTTTACTAACAGCAATAGATTTAAGGTATCCTATTGCGTCCGGAACCGTGATTTAAAAAAAAACGCATAAATGGATACTTTTCATGATATTTAGTGTCACTTAGATTAGAATACATGTATACAATTGTTTTAAGGACATTCTGGAAAAAAAAATTATTTAAATACAATATTTTGGCAAAAAACTAACTTAGAATAACCTTTTTTCAAAAGGTTCTCCTTTTGTGAAAAATGCCTCTATTATAATAATATTTTGCCTGTATATAGCTCAGACCTCTGTACAGAGGCTCAACTACCATTTTTAAAAACTTCACAGGATTTTCAGAGTTACAACCCATTAAAATAATTAGCGGCGTTTATTTCTTAAAATTTCTCCCCCTTGTTGTCGTAAAACATGGATAAACCCACTTCTAAGTTATATATTTCAAAAATTTTAGTTGAACCTCTGTACAGTGATCTGAGCTATATACAGGCAAAATATTATTATAATAGAAGCATTTTTCACAAAAGAAGAATATTTTGAAAGTGGGTCATTCTATGATCATTTTTTGTCAAAATATTGTACTTAAATAATTTTTTACTGTAATAATATTCTTAAAACCATTTTATATACATTTTCTTATCTAAGTGACACTAAATATCACAAATATTATCCATTTTTTCGCTTTTGCAAAATCAAGGTTCCGAACGTATTCGGATACCTTAACAACAATATCTGGAAGTCAAAATTGAAATGATTCAACATTCATACAGCAACATATTTTTTTTAAAAAGTAAAATAATAAACATGAAACAAAATTTAATCGATGAAGAAATTTTTCTATAATTTATCAATCGAGAGATGTCGACTCTCCTTTTATATGAGTAAGACTGAATCTCTAAGATACATAATGAAAATGACAGCCATAACACATGCGCTTATGATAAAGAACCTTTATGACGCAATGGTGAGTTAGCGGGATTGTTATAAAAAGAAGGAAAATTTAAAAACATAGCCACATTCGCTATATTCAGTTTGATGTTCATGTCATTTATTGCTGAAGGTCAAAGGACAGTGGGATGGGCTCTATTCACTGGGATTCACAGATCGAATCTTTGGGGAGAGTCTGTTTCATAATTGGCAGCAAATCATAAAATACGTGATGATCAGTGGGTCAGGCATCTTACTGGTAATGGACGTAATGCTAGGTGGGTTAATGGTTGCTAGGCTTAAGTTGCTGGGATGATGCAAGATCATTAGTAATGAAATCTTCCTTGCGCAAATTGAAAGAAAGATCAAGTGTAGACCATTAGGCCACGTCCAAATGGTAAAAAAGGACAGATATAAAAAGCTACTGTAAGGAATTGTTTGAATGTTTGTGGTGGCAGGAATTAGGATTTCCAAATCTCAAGCTTTAATCTCAAAATGACAGCACTTTCACAGAACGTTTCCAGCAGGTTCAACGACTTTTTGGTAACTGGCACACATTTTCAATAAGATCTCATATTATATTTTATACATAGCACAAAAAAATGTGCTTACCAGCTGCTGTCATTAAATGTTAAGTTGCTAACAAATTTCGAATATATTTCTTCGAATCACAATTTTTCTTCATCACACTTAAACAGATTTTTAATTAAAAACACTTACGTATTTTTTATGTTCTTGTTTCAGGTTAGAACCATTTCATCTTTGGCTACCCATTTATGCTTACTAAAATAATAGTTCTAAATAAAACACAGTAGATTTAATAAATCGCTAAATAAAGTTCTAAAAGATTTGTTAAATAAAGTTATGTATATAGACTTATACAAATTCTTTAAGGTATCCGACTACGTTCGGAACCGTAATTTTGCAAAAGCGTATAAATGGATAATATTTATGATATTTAGTGTCACAGATTAGAAATGTATATAAAATTGTTTTAAGAATAGTATTACAATAAAAAATTATTTAAGTACACTATTTTGACAAAAAATGAACATAGAATGTCCCATTTTCAAAATATTCTCCTTTTGTGAAAAATGCTTCTATTATAATAATATTTAGCCTATATATAGCTCAGACCTCAGTACAGAGGCTCAACGAGAACTTTTGAAATATGTAACTTAGAAGTGGGTTTATCTATGTTCTACGACGAGAGGGGAGAAATTTTAAGAAAAAAACGCCAATTATTATATTTCAATGGGCTGTAACTCTGAAAATAATGTGAATTTTTCAAAAATGATAGTTGAACTTCTGTATAGAGGTCTGAGCTATATACAGGTAAAATATTATTATAATAGAAGCATTTTTCACAAAAAGAGAACATTTTGAAAAAAGGTTGTTCTAAGTTAATTTTTTCCTGAAATATTGTATTTAAATAATTTTTTTGTCAAAATGTCCTTAAAACAATTTTATACATGTATTTTAATCTAAGTTACTCTAATTATCATGAAAATTATCCATTTATGCGCTTTTTTAAAATCACGGTTCCGAATGTAGTCGGATACCTTAAGAAAAGAAAAAAAGAGCAAACATTCTGAATTAAGGTATTCGTACAGTAGAACAAAATGAATCATTACACATGTTCCAGACCATAGAAGTTAATACATTTGATTGTTATTGACTCTAAATGATGTATTGAATAAAAAGTATATTCTAAAATTCAGTATAAAAAAAATAAAGTTTTTATAAGATTGATGAACCCCTGGATAATAATGAAAATGACTGTGGAAAAAAAAACTGACAGTAAACAAAGATAAATATACAGTCGGGCCCTGATTTAACGAATTCATCGGTACCGAACTGGTTATTCGTAATATCGGGGTTCGAAAAAAAGGAAGTAGGTGCAAAACAGCTTTTGTACTTACTTTTTTTGAAATTCAGTAATAATCATCTACACAACAAATATCCACATTTAAAATTTACACACTACTTAGAAATTACACCCTCCGTTTTCAACAAAGACTTATTTATACACCTGTTATTAAGATTAAGTTTTAATCTCAAACCATATTATTCTAAAGCAAGTGTTTCAAATTCAAAAAATGCTAGCTTGGACCAAACAAACAAGGTTTAACTTAAGGTGGGCCGCAAAAAAAGTCAGTATTCATAGAAACGTAGGTTTATTTAGAATAATTCATTATAATAAAAATATTAAAGAACAAGAAAAATTTAGTGTTTACTACATATTCTTTTGGCATCTCTTCTCTGCTACTATCTTTCCTATTTCGGGAGAAATTTTGGTATTATATTATATAGTATTATTGTGTTCTCTGATATACTAACCGGGCCGCAAAAATATTAGTTGTGAGCTGCATGCAACCCGCGGGCCTCGAATTTGACACTTATGTTCGAAAGCAATGTAATTGTATATATAAAATTGAAACTTTCATAATGAAACATTTTAAATTAAGAAAAGAGTGTAATTTAACCTATCGATGTGTGCTGAATTGTTAACACTATTATTCTAAATTAATGATAGTTCTATGAGTCATCAACTTCTAAGCTCATCGATCAATAAATACAGTCTTCTGAATGAATTCAATTATTTAAATAAAAAAAAAATTAAATCATTTTATTTGTATGCCATATGCATCTTTTATCTATTATAATTCATAAATAAAATAATGTTATCTGATTATTGATTACTTATTTAGTTGAAAGTTCAATAAGTTGTAAGTAAATGTGTAGCATAGCCTCAGTAAACTGATCAATCAAAGTACTGAAACATAAATGATCGATATATTAAATAAAACTGATTATATTGGTTCGGATATAAATTTTACTTTTGTATAGATTCATGCATATGCAAATAAATATTCATAGCAACGTAGTATGATCACACATGCAATGCTACATAAAACCAGTTCATTTATTGTTTTTATACTTTATATTCTTTGAAAAGGAAAAAGGAAATGAATTAGCATGTTTCTTATTTTAATACATAGGTTAAAGAAAATGACCTGAAATTTGTTTAAATTATTTGAGTAAAAAACTTTGTTGTACTGTAAATTGTATAACATTCTCTAATCCAATTTAGATTTTTACATGATCATTAGGCTTCTTTTTTCTCATGGGCTGCGGTAGCCGAGTGGTATAGGTATCGGACCGTGGCTTGCCTTGTCACGAGTTCGAGCCCAGTACCACTAAAGACCCGCCGTGTAGGGCAGCGATGCACGTTAAATCTGTCGAGAGCTGAAACGTCCTCCTGTTGGTGTGGTGTGGTAGTTAGGAGAGGGTGTGCCAGCTCAGGTGTCATCATCATCACTTGACCATGGTTTAAAATTACGAGGTCCTTTGCGGAAAGCCCTCGTGTAGCTGGACAGTACGACGTTAATATTCACTCACTCTTTTTTCTCATTGCGCGCTTTTTACGAGCTGCAATAGTAGAATATATTTCAGACAGATCATTCACTCTTAAAAAAATTCTACTACTTGTGAGATATATATATATATATAAATAACAGTGTTTCTAAAACTTTCAATATTTGCGACCAAATATTCAATCAGAATTTTTAGCACGTCCCACTTCCTTACAATAACAATGTTTTGAATTCAATATGATGCTATAGCTACAATACGATTTTAACATCTTATGTGTGTGTCTCTCTCTCTCTCTCTCACCGGCGTATATATACGTCGTTCATTTAATATGATATTTTTCTTTTTCCAGCAGATTCCTCTTCCTCCAGAAAATTTACATTTGTTTTAAGAAATTGCTTATGTAAAAAGGCTAAGAACTGAATTAAAATCCATTCTCTAGTTTTATATTTAATGTTGCTTTCAGGTGCATTTTGAAAAGAAAGGTTAACATATTTAAGAGGTGAGAAGAAATATTAATATATCCCTTTTCAATTTCTGATGCAGATTTAACTTGAAATAAAAGCCGAATCTTGATTCAGGAGTAAATGTTAGATCGTGAGTTAATTTAAGTGTAATTTACATTTACTTCCCTGTTTTTAATTGATTTTTATTACGTTGCATTAAATCTAAATTAGGTTCCACATTTTAAGCTGAGAGTTTCATAAATTAATTAATGAAATATAAAAAAGAAAGAGACCTTTTGTCCGTCACCTATCACGGGAATATATGACTATATTTTGAGGTTTAAACTAATTTAAATCAATCATATTTTTTCGTGCCAGGTCTTATATAGTGAAGTTGTGATAATACATTTTATATAATACAATAATTATCAAATAGTTAGAAAGTGGTTGCAATGTTGAAAACTTCAAGGTTAAATGATGATCCCCTTTGGAAATTCAACTCTTTTTTTTTAAGTTCTCAACAAATAAGATACATCCAGATATTTTTTTAGCATCTTTACTGATATTATAAACGTGAAAGTTTGTGTGGATGTTTGGTACTCTTTCACACAAAAACAAATGAATGGATTTTAATGAAACTTTACACTAATATAGCTTATACATCAGAATAACACATATGCTATAATTTATAAAGATATTGTGTGAAGTGTCCAAAATATAACGATAATTGTCAAGAAAGTATGAAAAAATTCTGTCATCTGCAAAAAAAACCCGCGACAACATATATCTATATTTTATGTGTGAAGCAAAACTTTGCTTTTTGTTTTGTCTATGCCAGGAACTGAGAAAGCTTGAACAGGTGGAGTGTGAGGCTGATCACAATTTTAACATAAAATAAATACAATAAAAAGTAATATCAACGTATTATACTTCCAAATATAAATTATTTATACTATTTTAAGCATTCATTACACAAAATGTGTAACAATGTGTTACTTTTACTGAGCAGAGATCAACTTTGGAAGGTGTTTTCAAAAATCGACCCTCAAGAGAGTTACGGGAAGTTATAGATAAACAAAAAATCCTTTTTATCAGCTGTTAGATCTACAGACTTAAATTTTAACACACAGGGGTTTTTTGTTCAGCTGAGATATACAAAAAGCTTTTTTTATTTGTTTAATTTGCAATTCACGTAAAATTAACTCATTTAAAACTTTTTTATCTTTCAATCTGTATTGTTTCATTTTTCAATTCACCCGTTTGAAGAACGGGTATAACAGCTAGTATATTAATATTCTAGTACAATTAGAATGTGTATTGATTTCCATGAGTTTTAAATAGGCCTTTGAAACAAAAAATATTTTAAACATTTTTAAGATGTTGAACATTTTACAGTGAATTAAAATTCCTTGTGTGAATGTGACTGCATTAGAGTATAGATAAACTAATGCAACCTTATTCGATTACACCTTTATTGCGGCCATATGATAAGAAAAAGATCTCCACCCTTCTTCTAAGCATACATTGTAAAATGCATATTCGGCTTGAATAGCATACCCAAACCTCAGTGGTTACTAATCTGTAACTAATTAAGAATCTGGATTTTTAGATAACGTGACACCTTCTTGTCTTACTCCATCATATTTCGTTTTGGTCGAAAGATCCGGTCCAGCCGCTAACGAGTTAATTGTTTGTTGTACCTTGAAGCCTCAGGTCAAAACAAGTTCTGTCTGATTATCACCTGATATCTAAAAACTAACACTAATCCCACACTCGTTTTCTTTCAGACGTTAAGTGTTTGGGTATCTGTATATGAAACAGATCTTTAATACCTCCTACTCCATTTGACTGAATGGTTTAAAATGACCTACTTGAAAAGTTCACCTATTCCTTTCAAGGAATATACGTTGCTTCAAAACTCTTATTGTAAAAACCTTATAGAATTAAGGTATCCGACTACTTGCGACAATTTTTTTAAATGAATTATAGTTTAAGAAAACTAAAACATACGCTTTTATTGTTAATCGAACTAAAAAGTAAAAAAATAATTCTTAATATAAGAATAAAATGATTTACGAGAAAATTAATGTCATTGGGGTAAAAGTGTGGAGCTATGTCATTTGTTATAATTTCTTACTAGTTCTATTCCGAAATGTTGAGTTAGTGTAAAAATATAGTACAAAGCACCCCACACTTTTACCTCAAAAACATTAATATTTTCGTAAATCATTTTATTCTTATATTAAAAATTGATTTTTTACTTTTTAGTACGATTAACCATAAAAATGTGTTTTTTAGTTTTTTTAAACTATAATTTATTTTTCATTTTTTAGTTCGATCTACCATAAAAGCATGTATTTTTAGTTTTTTTTAAACTATCATTTATTCATACACTTTTTTTTTTGTCCCGTGACTGAAAAAGTTTGCCCATCCCCGAATAAGAACAATTTTTTTTTCACATGCACAAGTCTTTTTTTTTTTATTTCCATTTACAGAAAGACTGGACAATTGCTTATCGTATATTATAAGAAATTGCTGACGCAAAAAAAAAAAAGATTTTTGCTTTTAGGGTTACTCTTTATCTCTTAGTCGCCAAATCTGGAAATGGAATCTGGAATTAATCGCCAAATCTGGAAATGGTATATAGAATTAGTGGCCAAATTTGGAAGTTTATTATTTCTGATTATCCTGATCAGGTTAATGGAACCAAATTATGAAATTATTGTATTATCTCATCGGTCCTTAATAAGTGTGCAAAATTTCGAACTAATCTGACCTTTTAACGTGAGTAAAAATTGATTTCAAAGATTCCGTTACTTACAAGTGAAACATATAAAAACGTGTTAACACGAATGAAGATATAGAGGGGTTTTGTAGAGTTTTTAGATTTATTTAGTAAATTTTAAGAAAAATATGCTAAAATTAAGAATAGAAAAAGAACTTATTATTACTAAAATGGGAAAAAATTGGTAAAAATTGACAAAAAATTACTTAAATGGGTCCCATTCTGAACAAAAAGTTTACGAACAAATTTTGAATTTTTAGATTTTATGTATTGCTTTCCTATTTAACTTTGAAATGACCTTCAAGATAAGAGATATTTTAAATTTTTACAAAACCCAGAACATTTCATCCTAGTTTTTTACATGAAATTGCTTAAGAAACAATGATTATATTCACATAAGGGACTGTAGATTTTGTAATAAAACAGTGATTGATAAATCTGAAGGTTTAAACACTTCTACTATTATACAAAACAACCATAAAAAATTTCAGTTAATTATTTTCAAACTTTTCGCGCAATCAAAAAAACATATTTCGAGTAAAACGTTTTTTTTTTAAAATATGACATCTTGCTTAAAGTAGTGGCATCTGTTCTTACTAAAACACTTGTAGTTTTCGTTCTAGAGAAAGGAAAATAATAAACTCAATATTTTTATAAAAGTAATAAGAGATGACCTATAAAATGAAATCATAAAAAAAAATTGTCAAATTTTTGCAACACTCACAATTTTAGGGCAGTCGGATACCTTAATAAAACATTTTTAACGTAGCATTACTTTTAATGTAGAACTTGTAGATAACATGTATAACCATTTGGTACAATGATTTTGGCGGGGTTACGATTGTGCAGGTATAAAAATAACTTGCTTTTAAAATCAAAATCTTTCGTGAAAATAACCGTAATGAATTGAAATAAAACTTGAACAAAAACGGAGTAGTAAAACATAGATCAGAATTCATATCCATTAAAAATATCGAAATAGGGAAAAGGTAAATAGAGAAAACGAAACGAGAGAAATTTTAAAGTGTGCGCGCGTGCGTGCGTGTGCGTGCGTGCGTGTCATATGTATAGCATGGTTTTAGTTTTTTTAATCCTTTTGATATTTGATAATGTTCTTTATTTGTTCTATAGCTTGTATTCTAAGAAAAATTCTAAAATATAAAGTACTTTCCACATTTATAACAATCTAAAGTTTTACATTTTATAATAATTCTTATAATTGTGCATGCATATTATGAACTATTTTGAAATTTAAACAGATTTATTTGTTATTACTATTGTTTTGTTAATTTCTAATAAATTTTGCATTGTGAAAGTTTTGCTTTTTGAAAATAATAGGCAATTTCTGCATAAAAATAAAGCAAAATAATCGAATAACATTGTTACAAACTATTTAATCTTGAAGCTTTTTGTTTCGTATAATGTCTCACGTATAGTTAAGTAATATATAGCTAAGTAAACTATTACAAAAAAATCCATTTGTTTCAGTTTGTGTGTGTTTTGAAAACAATAGGTTTTACTTAAATATAGTTATTTTGTTAAAAATTTACAAGCGGGTAAAAATTGTTTTAAAACAATGCGTTTAAAATAAAGAATAACTGTTACTTCACATCTTAGAAAGTTATGAAAGAAATAGCAATTTATATTTCTTCACACCTTTTGAGCAAATTTACTATAATTAAGTTTGGCAATTTTTTTTTTCTATTTTATATGATTTTCACAATCAAAACCCCATATTCTATTCTTAAGTTTGAAATTTTCTTTCACAATCAAAATGAATTTTCACCAATTATTTTCCAGAAATATGAAATATTTATATTGTTCTCTTTTGCACGACTATCATTTATCAAAAATCATTGTGACCCTCTTCAAAAAAAAAAGAAAAAGAAGAAAAAATCGAAAAAATAAATAATTTTAAAAAGGCAGACGAAATAGGGGAGAGTAACAATAATTACAATATGTGTTGAAAATAGCGCAAAATGGTTAAATAAAAACCATTCTAACAAAATTCAAATAATTGAATGTTTATCTGCTAAGCAGATCTATTACAGTAACATTGTACCAACCATTCACAATGTACCAATTTAATCTGTAAACTCAAAATAGGAAACAGCAAAAATTTCATATTGCATTATTAAGCTTAAGGTATCCGACTACGTTAGGAACCATGATTTTAAAAAAGCGCATAAATGGATAATTTTCATGATATTTAGTGTCACTTAGATTAGAATACATGTATACAATTGTTTTAAGGACATTATGACAAAAAAATATTTAAATACACTATTTTGGCAAAAAATTAACTTAGAATAACCTTTTTTCCAAATGTTCTCCTTTTGTACAAATTCCTTCTATTGCATTAATATTTTTCCTGTATACAACTCAGACCTCTGTACAGAGGCTTAACTATGATTCTTGAAAAATTCAAATTATTTTCAGAGTTACAACCATTTGAAATAATTATCGGCGTATTTTCTTAAAATTTCTCCCTTCTGTTTGCGTAAAACATGGATAAAACGACTTCCGAGTTATGCATTTCAAAAATTCTAGTTGAGCCTCTGTAGAGAGGTCTGAGCTGAATACAGGCAAAATATTAATACAATAGAAGCATTTTTTACAAAAGGAGAACATTTGGAAAAAAGATTATTCTAAGTTAATTTTTTGCCAAAATATTGTATTTAAATAATTTTTTTTTGTCATAATGTCTTTAAAACAATTTTATACATGTATTCTAATCTAAGTGACACTAAATAACATAAATATTATCCATTTACGCGCTTTTGCAAAATCACGGTTCCGAACGCAGTCGGATACCTTAATTCAAACATATAAATCTAATTAAAAAAATTGTGTGTGTGTGTGTAGGGATTGCAATACCGGTATACCGGATACCGAATACCGGTATTTTGAGCCATTTGTACAATTTTGTAATACCGGTATTCACAAGTTTAAATACCAGTTTTTCGGTATTTACTAGAAAATATATATATATATATATATCTTTTAAAATTGTCTCCATTATATATTCAGGAATCGCTAACATAGCAAAATAGTATACGTTTTTCTTTGTGTCGCCCTAACAGGAGAAATTAATGAAACTAGGGATATAAAGTTACAATATACAATCAAGGGAAGTGATAAAATATGAGAATCATCCAAGGAGTTGGGCCAAAACACAGATCTGAGCGATACTGCACACGGGCGCGCAGGATTCGTAGTCTGATATTCGTATCTGTGAAAACAAGGTTGTGAACAAAGTGTGTAATATTTCGATATATTTTAAATTGTTGAGTTTGTTATTCACATTGTATTTGCATATCTTACTTTAGGGTTCAAAATATTTTTCAGATTCATTATATAAATGATAACCCATAATAATGAATAAGAATAACTTTAAAGAACATAAAAAACCATTTGATAATACTTTGGTTTCATTATTCATATGATAAAAAGAATATGGTGACACAGTGTAAATAAGATGTTTCTTTTCTTTTTGTGTGATTCTACATATACTGTTATAATTTATAAGTTACAAATCATTTTTTGCGATATTTACACTCGCTAATAAAGCAACTGGCAAATAAAACAAAAAACACTTTTTTTTTTCTAAAATTTCTACTACCGGTATTAAAACCGGTATCCCGGTATTAAGATCTAAGAAATACGATATTGCAATTCCTATGTGTGTGCTTATGAACACACGATAGAAGTGAAAACTTCTTATTTATTCTTGGAAGAGAATCCAATACTACGTTTTTTTTTCAAGATATTTTCGCACGCGGGCGTTAAGTGATTCTCTTTTTTGTGCCCATTTACCAAATCAAACAATAGATTCCTTTTGTTTCGTTTCTTCATATCTTCGATATCCTACATAAAAATAATCGGCACTTACATACTATCGCAACATTGGCAACATTCAAGATAACTCGCCAAACATGGGCTTCGTTTTATATAATGTCACCAATACCATTGCGATAATTCGTAAGTATCGAATAATCTTTTTTTCCCAATTATTTTTGCTTGCGCTCCTCTTCTCTCGTTTACTCCCTGGAGTTGAGTGGAAGTGGGTTGCATGACAGTAATGTTTAAATAAAGAAAATAAAACTTCACGGAAAAAAGTGTGCGGAAATTTTTATTTTAGAAAAAACACGCGCCTGAAAAGTTTTCAATTCAAAATTAGGCGAACTAGAACCAAAACCCCGAGCACGATTGCCGACTTTAGCCGAGTACATCCGATTGGCGTAACGTAGTCGAACCTGACGCTTAATTTAGGTTCACTCTTCAGCAAAATGCGCCTAAAGAATTTATCTATTCAAAAATGTATGAATGTGTTTTAGGGAGGATTGAAAAATAAAAATTCAGAATTTCCTAACCTACCTATTTTCAAAAGGTATTATATGATATATATATGAAGAGAAAAAAAGTAATAAATTTATTTTTATATTAAGTGTTGTTGTTTCTCATGCCACCTGTCTGACATAGTCAGATCGAGGCCCCGAAATTCATCGGGGCAATGGGCTAGAAGTACGCCTGTCGTTGGCTTTTAGCCTTGAGCACCATACAGGTGACAGTACGATTTAGCTTGGAGAAATTCTCGAAGGAACGGTAGATGGCGACACCACCTATCTCCCCCTCCACAATTTAGGCATGAAACTGAATTGGAGGGAAATTTTCTCCAGTTTCCTGCACTCGTGATTCAGCCCACAAGACTTTCGGACCCACTGATTTAACGAGCACGTGCGTGTTGATGTTAAGTAATACCATAAAGGGAAAGAAATATAGTTATTTGAGCGTTTTACGGTAAAGAGTCAAAGTTTTTTTTTTAATGTAACATGTACTTTAATGCTTTTTAATATTTCTTGCCACTAGAGGACTCGCACTGAATAGTAACAAAAAATAGAAACATCAGGCGCATTCAAAAACTTTTCTTTTATCTTTAGTACTAATTAGAAAAAAACTACTGTAGAAATTACAATACATGATAAAGCTGAAGGTAAAAAACTTGAATCGGGCAGATTCGATGGTGCTAGAGCTGCTTATGAAATGTTGCAATGTATATTGTACTATTCACTGCTCAGTACTCTCTAATCAGTAATCGACACTTTTGAACATTTGCGCATGTTTTCTTTATCATTCACCCATGTAGAATAATGTAGTATTTAATCGCATACTAATCCTCGTGGAATGTATACGTACAATTAAAAACACAAATTTTGTACAAATTATACATGGTTCACCCATCAAGGTCCAAATATATAACCCTTAATTTTTATCAATAAATACCTTAGTATTGGGAGAAATTTGCTTCTGTCAGATAGTTATGATTCTTGACAACAACTCTAGCTCGAACTTTCCTGAAACTAAACTTTTTCTTAATATTGTCATTCAAATTTTACTCCATTTCTCTTGAATCGTTTTCCTAGTCCGTTCAGTGTTCTTGGATGCTGTTTTCCTAAGGCTCTCGTTTTAATAATTCGAAAGCACAAAAGTCCATTACAGAAGCGTAGGGTGATTTTACACGTGTTTTTTTAATCAAATTGAATACACTTTATTCCTGTTTCTAATTCTTTCTTTGCTAAATAAGCGACAGTTGACTTATACGTGCGACTAGAGGTTTTGTCACACTAGTTCAACTTTAAGAATGTCCTTTCCATGTAAAGTTGGAATTTCTTCTTCAAAAATTGGTTCTAAAATAGTCTGCTGATAGTAGAGTGAATTAATTTTGACTTTACTTGAGACTTTTTTGATTTTTAATTTGCCGTTGTTAGAAAATCTTGCAACTATTATGAGTCCCCTTAGGAACTTTACTATTCCCTGACGAAGCCATTTCCTACAGTCATTTCCATCAGTTGAGCGATAGAAAATTCATCTTTTTTTACTACAATCACTTAAGGCCGTTTTCGGTTAATGTTAAAGAATAGGACCCGAATTTGGAACATTTCTTCAGATATAAAGGAAATGAAAAATTAATATGATATTCTGCCTTCACTATCCTTAGAGAGCAGCATTTTTTATCATACTTCTCATTTTTAACCGAGTTGATTCATTTTTTCTGTTATAAAACGTGCTTCGCATTTTTTATCCTCTACCTTAATTTTAAATGGGCTTTGCCTTCACGTATTAAAACAAAAATAGAAAGTATTCGGGGAATATTTTGAAATTTTTAATAACACCATATTGTTAACAGAGGTACGAGTTATAATATTGCAAATTTGCATGACAAATTGAGTCATTTTTCTGTCTGAAAATGTGCTTCGCGTTTAGTTAGAGCTCTCGTACTTTTACCGAAGACAGCCTTAAATATACCATACCTCATCGAGTGTTACCACAAATTTTCATTTTTCAGCAGCTGACTGTTTTTTACATAATTTTCAACAATTTGCTTTTTTTTTTAGCAATATGTTTTAAAAAATGAGATGAACTGTAGGTTTAACCATATGTTTTAACTGATTTTAATTATAGTTTCGGGTGAGTGAGTGAATATTAACTTCGCACTGTTCAGCTACACGAGGGCTTTATTGCGGTTCCGGAAGACATTCCTATTTTCGATGCAAAGAATCTTTCAATTGGCGGATTTTCTTTTAGGATCGGAGACTTCACTTTCTTGATAGTTGCCTGCGTTTGAACAATCTTAGGAGGAAGTTTCGTGGTCATGTTTTTATTTTTACTTTCTGCTAGACGCTTTTTTTTTCCTTTCAAATTTTATATATTATAAATACCTTTGATTAAAATGCAATAACCAAGATTTTTACACCACTTTTTAATGTGTTGATACGAATATTTCTCCTTGGAAAGCGTAATTACGTAACTTTCGAGCACTCTATCAATTTTAGGAGCCATTTTTTAAAAATAAATCTCTTACCTTACCTTTCAATCTAAAGATAACCTTTGCAGACGATTATTCTGAAGTAGCTAAATTTTATCTCAAAATGGGAACGAGAAAAGGAATTTCAAAATCGTTTCCTTAAAGTGGGAAATACCTTCTGTCTAAGTATACCTCAGTCAATTATTTCTTTTCAGAAAGTTTAATTTTTAAAAAT